>WSYH01005519.1:2927-43638 GCA_036426205.1 Ascaphus truei
AGTATGCTTTATGACATTCATGAGATACTTGTATGCTATATTTGGAAAAACCAATAAAAAGAAAGTTGAAAAAAAAAATATGTGTTTCATATGTTTGATACATTTCTTATCAGGCTCTATGCAGATTGCCCGAGCGACCAGTTACGGCGCCAGCAAGTCTGCATAGCGTCCGTAGTCCAGTTACGGCGCCAGCATGTCTGCATAGCGTCCGTAGTCCAGTTACGGGCGCCAGCATGTCTGCATAGCGTCCGTAGTCCAGTTACGGCGCCAGCATGTCTGCATAGCGTCCGTAGTCCAGTTACGGCGCCAGCATGTCTGCATAGCGTCCGTAGTTCTAAGGGCAGAGAATGTGCAGAGGTGTGAAAACGCTTGGTGAGCGATAAAAGGCGAATGGCCAGGTCCGGACTACAATGAGACACCCTTTTAGTCAGTGCCAGACCTGGTGGAGCCGGCCCGGCAGGAGGCAATGAGTTAGCCAGAGAGGACGCAGCCATATAGTCTGATCCTCTGGGCTAAAATCATATTTCCCGTTCAGCCGGCTTTCGAGCCTCTGTGGCACAACCTACTCCCCCGACGTCAGCCGAGGGTCGAGACCCTATTTCTATTGGCTGGCGGAGAGAGATTCCCCTTCTCTGATTGGCTGCTCCTTCCCCCCTCCGTTCTGGGGATAGCCCAGCGGAGTGTATGTAAGGTGCTGACCAGGAGAGAGAGGCAGCCAACCAATCAGGAGAGAGAGGCAGCCAACCAATCAGTGAGTCGATGAAGCTACGGCGGTTTTTCAAAGTTGCTCTGTTCGAAATAGCAGAGCGTCCGGCTTCGTTTGGAACAAAAATAAAGTAGGGGAGCACAGGATAAATACGCAGGATAAACACGCAGGATAAACACGCAGGATAAACACGCAGGATAAACAACCCCTCCCACAGGTGCCTGGATAAATACACAAAACTTCAGAAAAATATACAGTAATATTAAAAAATGCCAGTGATGGATCAGACAATCATTTAATCAGTGTAATAGTCCAACTACCATTAGTCCAACTACCAGGCAAATACACAGCTCGAGGGGTGAACAGCCCCAGTAACAGCACTAGTACTGGTATATAGGACAGAAGGTATCATAATATAAGGGAGCCCTCTTTCTCCCACCCTCTGGGAGAAAAGGTGTATCTGGTGCTCTACCTGTGGCTCACGGAGGCCTGAGCCTCTGCCGCTTGGAGCCTGGGGTGTAGATGATTCAGTAGGTGACAGCGCCTCCACCTGCGCAGGATCCTAATTAGACGGGATACCCCCGCACAGGGACACACAATAATAACACACAGCCTATAACAATAACCTTTACTAGGATAAATGAATAAGAGCAGATAGGATGAAACGCTACTGGTTACAGCTATACCCTCGCCCGCAGACCTTATCCCACACCGTGTAACCCACCGGGTTCCACAGTACCTGATGGGCCCTCGGGCACACAACCACCCCTGGTGTCCACAAGTATGCAACCCCCACCCTTTATATGTGGTCAGCGCTGCCACCATGGTGTGTACTTGGGTGTGTGTACTTTAAGGATATAGGTACCTGCCGGGTGCTCCAGCACCTGGGCTCGCAGAGTAGGAGACAGAGAGGATCCGCCGACCCAGCGATGTCCTCCACAACGAGTCCGCCTCCGCGTGGGGTGGTATCCCGTGGAGCGTCCCACATGAAGACAGTCTTTGGTCCCAGTGAAGTAATCTGGTCCCAGATCACTAGGGTCAGGCAGCACATCTTGCAGCTGTGTCCCTAACTAAGAAAAGATCTAATGGGGCTACCTAAGGGTCTGTCCCTGTAGCAGCCACAATCTTATGGTATGAGTCGGGGCCTAGCTGGGGCCTAGAAGGGTATCTGTCCTAGTTCAGAGGTTCACAGACCCCTGCACATACATTCTACCCTCTATGTGTCCCAGCACCAACTGCCTGTGACTTTTCCAGCGCACGAAATTGTATCTTCCTCTCAGGGGAATCTGCAAGCCCTATTGGCTGTTGTGGCATCACATGGTTAGCAGTCCAGTGGCTGCTGGGTGTTGAAGTCCCCGCGGTACCTCTAATCTGTTGGGGCTGCGTGCGCCTAGCATTCTGCACATGCGCGATACTCTCATGTCCGTCGCACTACCTTCTGCACATGTGCGAGACTGGTATTGGCTGCCGCGACTCTGGGGCTCCACCGCATGCACATGCGCGGAATTCGCGGAAGTTGGCGGCGCCCTGCGCACTAATCACACGGCCCTGTGTGAGTACCAGGTCCCTCAGAGGTTTCTTTATATCAATTTCTTATTCCCTCAAGGAAGTGGTGTCAGGAGTTGTCAATCACTTTTGAAGCCTGAAACGTTTGCCTCACAGAGACTAAGTCCCGTCTTTTGGGGCCAAGTTCTCAAAATCGAACTAGCGGTCGCGGTCAGGATTTTTGTCTGGATTTCGGTCAGGACGTACGGAACAAGGTTCTGTTCGGGGTAAGCCCATGCAAGCGGGCACCCTGCACATAGGAAAGGTAGGTCTCATTCCCCAGTAAGTGTGTATATTTTTGTATTTTTTTTCTGTGTGTTTCCGAGGTCTTCTCCAATTAAACCTCATTTTATTTCACTGCCTGGTTTTGCCTATTGACTGATCTTTTAAATATAAATGGTGTTAAAATACCTGGGCTACTGTGACAGGCTTTTTTCTGGTGGCAGCGGTGGGATCATAGGATTTTGCACTATAACTTCCCGCGGGGAATTATAGAACAAAGTGAGTTTGCAGATTGCAAGCTCTCAAAACAACTACTGTTGGAAAACACGTTTTTACAAAATCAGGAATCACACTTTTCAGTGTCACTTAAGTTTAGTGCCACAAGGCGAAGATGGCAACCAGATAAGGACGGTATTGTCACGGGAGACACGGCAGTTTATGCCTTTTTACCAGGGTCATTCATTGAGCAAAACAGGGTAGTTGTGAGGATTCGGGGGTCACGGCGGTCTCAGCGTGACCCCTCCTTATCTCTCGATGTACCCGCTGCTACTGGACGCCCCCCGCCCTGGTCCCGCCGATTCCACGATTGGGGGACTCCTTCGTCCCCGGGGGTGGCCGCGTCCGCGGGTGGCTGGGACTCCGGCGGCAGTGTGTCTCACGGGCGCGCGCTCCCCCTCATTAGGACCCGCGCCGGACCAAGTTAAATTATTCATGCTCCTGCAGTGAGGGCCCCGCCCCAACACACACACAGCCGTCAATCATGCCACAGACATGCTCACCTGCACTTCTTAGCAGGATCCAGGACAGCTCAGTCACTCCTCAGGTCTGCCCCCTTGTCATTATTCGCCAGCCGCACTATATAATGCCTGTCCTGCCATTCCCACATCGCTCGACATAGTCTCTGCTACGGACGTCTATTCTGTCTCTCCCTTTGTCTTCGTTTATTCAGGTTGCGACCCGGCTTGGCGGACGTTCCTATCTGGCTCTAGACCCCGGCTCCCACTTGACCTTGCAGCTTCTCTCATCCCTCGACCACAGCTTGGACCTCGACCTCCCGGATCTCTCTCCCCGACCTTGGCTAACGGCAACGACTTTGTCTCTTCTGTACCGGTACCGGCAAGTATTGCTACACCTATTCACACCTGGCCTGGCAACGCCAAAACACCACACTCCGGACACGCTCCTTCTGCTGCGGGTGCGTGCACATATACGTCCCCACCTCAGTATAAGGGACGAGTCTGGTCTGCGGGCAGCACCGGCGTAACAGTAGTGAAATAAATTGTAGTTTATTCACTTAAAATCACTTACACACAGTGGAACACAAAATACAGACAAAAAGACACACTTACTGGGGGTCTGGGGTCGAAAACTAGTCTTTCCTAGGTGCAGGGAACTCTAAATAAGAGTTTTACCCTGACCGGGACTTAGCCCGGAATCTCCCGGTTCCCAAATCGGCGTGAAGTTCCACACACCACCGCTACATTCTCTTCTGAGAACTTGGACTTTTCTTGACCTAGCACCAAACTCCTGGAACTAACATCGGCGCAATCCCAGCCGCGTCCGCTACGTTCGATTTTCAGAACTTGGTCGCAAAAAGTGGGACTTAGAATCTGGCAGGCGCTTTTCAGGCTTGAAATCGAAGCCCGTTGCTTTGCTATTCGCGCAGAAGCAACTTTGAAAAGTCCGCCCGCGCTCTTACTACTGCGGATCTACAATCTGATTGGCTCACGGCTTCTTATAGTATTCTGAGCTTCATTCACAAAATACTACAGCCAATCACAGTGTGGGAACTTTCTCAGCAGCCAATCAGAGTGAAGCCGGTATGGAAATTCGGGTCGGCGGGAAATCTTAAATTGCCAAGGGACATGCGCAAGTTTGCCACCTCCGTCCCTGACTATCTCATGCGGTAATGCGATGCTCATTACAAACCAGACGTGACCACGAGGCTGAGGTAGGGAATTGAATATACGCCAACCCACAACCGCGGGGGCGCGGCTTGAGTGTAGAATAGTTTTAGCAAGCCGGGACAGGAGTATAGAAGTCAGGATAGTCGTATACTTGCCAGGTCTGGATGGGAGAGTAGCGAATCGTAGAGGGTACTTAGCCGTGGTCAGGAGTATGGAGTAGCGGATGGTAGTTTTGGATGAGCTGTGGTCGAGGAGCGGAGAGGTAAGGATGGTCGTACGTAAGCCGGGTCAGGAGGGGAGAAGTTTGGAGTCCAAGGAGAAGTAGGGTCGGCAACAGCAGGATCAAGGCAACAAGGTACAGGAATGCAGCAAGGCACAGCGTCACAAAACTAGGTTATGCTTGGCAATGAGTGAGAGAATGAGCAGGGTATATGAATCTGAGTCCTCCAATGAGGAGACAGCAAGAAACCAGGAAGAACAGGAGATATGCTGCTGGGTAGCACAGATGTCTCCAATTAAACAGCCAGAACACAACGCCTACGTAGAGCGCCGTGTATCCCTGATGTCAGAGTGGGGGCGGAGTCTGGGACCCAGATCTCCAAGGATGATCTCTGACCGCGCAGTTGTCGTGTGCGTGCATCCAGCAGGAGCGTCAGGACGCCATTCGTTGCCCGTAGTAATGTGGGAGCGGGGTCTGGAGGCGGGTCCCGCGTGGTTGGTAAGTGAACACGCGCAGTCTGCGCACGTGCGTGTAGAGGGACCGCTGAGATGCCGCGCGCTGCGGGTGTTACCAGAGAGCAGGGAAGGTGCAGGAGAAGGGCAAGATGCCAGGATGGCGAATCCTCACACATGCCACCCGCTGGGTCAGGACCCCCAGGTCTCGCAGAGCAAATGGCAGCCCAGACAACTGCAATTGTTCCCCGGACCTGGGTACTTGAGCCTTTCCCTGCCACCCAAATGGCTCTCACACCTCCTGCATCCTCTGGCTACTTTGAACTCCGATGTCCAGCAGACTTACTGAAACCAATTTGGTAGCCCTGGCAGCCTGACTGGGCATCGGTTCGGAAAGTCCCAAGCTTAGGCTAAGGTCCCGCTGCACGCACCACCGCGCCCACCTGGCAGCGCGTGCACTTCACTGCGATCTGCGGTCTGTATGGGAGCTTTTTTTAGGTGTGGGGGCGTGGCCAAAATGGGTTGGGTGGGCTTGGCCATGATGGGAGGGAGGGGGGAGCTTCACAACAACAAAACCCCCCAGATGTTTCTCCTGAAAGCAGGCACAGTGCAGCTGCTTTATTATTAGCACGAGGACTGAAAAAGGGGGGGAAAAACTTCCGTTATAGCCCAGCCAGATACAATTCTCTGCGTCGACATGAGAAAGTGACATAGGGGGTCTCAAGTAAACAGCACTAGGATCAGGGCAGCCATTTTGTTCACAGCCATTTTGATGTGTTCTTGTCCCTGTCTGTCATCCATTTTGATGTTTGTCTGCATGAAAGCACAGCTTGGGTTTGAAAGAATGTTTTGCTCTCAGCAAATTGTTGATACCAGCCCTGGCCAGCCCAGCTGCAGAAGAAGGAAGGGTGCGTACAGCCGTGAGAAGTGGGATCAGAGTTAGATTCGACTTCTCAACATTCAAGTGCCTGGTGGAATCAGAGATAGAAATCATTTCTCACATTCACCCGTTACAGAATACACAAACACCCAGACCGTAATATAGGGGACAGGCTACTGAGCTTGTATAATGATTTTAGCTGACTTTCTCATTTTCATTTGTTTTTTATTATACATTTCAATTATTTTCTATGCTCTACAAACCACCCCATAAAGGGGGCGTGAGTTTTAGTATTAGGGTATAAATGTATTGTATGCCTTATGCCTGCCAGAGAGCTTTCTTTATACTGATGCAGCGGCCGCTATTCGAACGATTAACACCATATGTAGATCGGAATACAAATTCGATGGCGCGCAATTTGATTTAATCGTGCTGACTTAAACACGCGGTTTGGTTATCATTTTGTCCGGATTAGAAAATGGCATTTTAGCGTGTTCTGCAATACCGTCGAGAAACTCAAGTGGGCAATCGCGAGTTGTTGTCATCAAAATCCAATAGCAATTCTATGTCACGATTAACATGTTGGCTAAAATCGGCTGTGATGCCTGCCATGCATGCGCGCCATAAGCCCTTCAAAGCTTCTTCTAATGTGCTGTGCCAAGTCATCTTGGAGTTCACCGCTTATCAACAACACAACACCCCTCCCCCCCCCCCCCACAGAGCTGTTAATAAGATTACCATACGGCCTTCAAAGCTGCCCCCCCCCCCACACACACACTTTAGTAGTTGAATCAAATCATTAATAATTATTCTTTAAAATGTTATTGGGTAATGAATCATACAAAAATGCAAAAATACAATAATTCGTGTACAGGTTTGTCTTTTCCTTTGTTATGGTTGCATTTGATTCTGTAATACTGTACTGTACAGTACAGTACTGAAAATAAAAAACAGAAATAATTGATTAAACAAAAAATATTTTTTTTTGGGGGGGGGGTCTGATTATTTTAACCCCCCCACACACGTTCAGTGTGCGATATTCATGTCTGCAATACTGTAGTATGATCAAATAAGCAATAATAGACTTTATTAAAGAAAAAAACATGTGCTGTATTACAGTAACATGTTCGCAAATCCGCAAAAACAATTTTTTGGTTATCGCCATGGCTTGCATAGCAAGTATGGATATTCTGAGATTCCAGTTTTACAAATGCAGTACAGTATACTGTATATTTTGAGGGGTTATCACCATGGGCTTGCATACTGTAGCAATTATGGATATTATGAGAATCAAACAGTACTGTTGCTTTTTCATTCCACACGAGTCATGTACGTTCTTTCTGAGGTGGGTGGCATACTGTAGTACTGTGATTTTTATTTGGGGGTGTGGGGATCAAAACATTATGATGACCTGTTGAGAATATGTCTTTGAACTACAGCTTGGAACTTCATACAGCTAGCACAGCTCGCACCCCTTCCCCCTCCTCCCTCCGCACACAAACGGCTCAAGGATTTCAACCTCTTATCAACACCTCTGACAAACTATCCATTTTCAAATGCTTTGCTTTGTGGTTGCATTAAACTTCCCGAGTCTGCTCTCACCGTTCTGCGCCTGCGTGTAATTCTCTTTGGTTAGGACCTGGGACCTTGTTGATTATTAATGCGCATGCGTGTATAACTTCCCATTCATTTGGAAGTTAGTTCAAGTTTTAAAAATATATACTGTACTGTATAACGTGTTTTTTGGGGGGGGTTATCGCCATGGCTTGCATAGCAAGTATGGATATTATGAGAATCAAACAGTACTGTTCCTTTTTAATTCCACACTAGTCATGTACGTTCTTTCTGAAGTGGGTGGCATACTGAACAACAGTGATTTTTATTTGGGGGTGTGGGGTTCAAAACATTATTATGACCTGTTGAGAATATGTCTTTGAACTACAGCTTGGAACTTCATACAGCACACAAGGGGAAAGGGGGTCGCTATCCAGCACCCCCTCGCCCCCTCCCCCCCCCCCGACGACACCATTAGAATACACGGCTCGCAGAGAATTTTCAAATTCAACCTCTTATCGGGAACACCTCTGACAAACCATGCCACGCATGCGCAAGTGCGATAAGCTAAGCCCTTCTAACTTACCTTTCCTTCAACACAACACCCCCCCCCCACTAGTAATAAGATTAACATGTTGTGTGAGATACAGGCCTACCTAAGCAAGCCCTTCTAAAACTGCTATTGTACTTTTAGAAAACAAGTCAACTTGAAGTTCAAAGCTTATCAACAACACAACAACAGAGGCCTCCAACAGAGCCATTAACGTAAATGTACTGTTGTGTGATTATCATGAGCTGGGCAGAAGATAATCCTTAATGCAGGAAAATAGTATTTTTCTACAGCATTTTATTGCATTATTAACAAAAATGATTGATTAAACAATAAAAATATAATAATTTTTAAAAAGCATTTTTTGTTTTTATATATATTTTTTCCCAAACTAATGTGGAGTGCAATGCTTTGTTTGTTGAACTGTTCATAAGAATTTCAGGTCAGCAAGAGGGGTTTAAAAAATAGATTTTATTTTTTAATGCATAATACAGTACAAAAATACAATACAGTAGCTCTTGTCTCTCTCTTCGTTATGGCATTGCGAGATGGGGAGAGTGGGCTGCAGCTCTGAAAATACAGTATTTCAAAAGATTTTTTTTTAAACATATATATATATATTTTTTTTTTGGCAAACACGAATTTCTATACAGTAACTATTATCTTACACCCCCCCCCCCCCCCTTCCTTGCTTGCGGCAGTTCTGAAAATGAAAAGAAACAATAAATACAGACATGGTTATTTTTAGGGCCATACTTACCTGTATCATACTTAGCTGTGCCTTATTACTTTCCCGAGGCCTGGCCATTACATTGTATAACAATAGGCAACACAGTCGCAATATGATCAATATATGTATTACATCTGGCTACGGTGAGTATATTTTTCCAGAAATTCAGTATCCCATTTTCCAATTCTTCCTTTTTGTGACGGTTTCCACACTTTTCTGATATAATCCTTCAACTCATGCCATACCATTTAGATGGGATTAAAATCTGGTGATCTGTAATACAGTAGGAGGGGAGAAAAAAGGTGAATTACATAAGGAGATATACAGTAAACTATGTAAAACAATGCGAAAAGGTTACCCAACTTACTCCGCTGGCGTCTTAACCCAGTTGATACCGCTGGCAAGAATGTGAGCCGTCGACGCTGTGTGTTTCAGATCATTGTCCTGGAAGAACCGGTGACCAGATTGGAAATCATTCTTTATGTATTCAACAACATGTGTAATTATGTGATCTTGGAAGAACGCTTTATTCATGATTCCTGGAAACAAGAAAACAAATGTAACATTAGGGTACAAAATACTGAATACAGTACAGCTGCCCAGTGCGTAAGGCCACAGCATGTGGATTTGTGCATTATTTTACCCTCAAAGATAATGATGCATCCTGGTCCTTGTCTAGAGATGGCACCCCACACATGCATCTTCACTGGGTGCTTGGGACGCGGCTTCAGAGATAGGCGTCGTTTTTTGTAGAATCCAAAACGGGCAAACCTCTCAAGCACTACAGTTGTCTCGTCTGTAAAGATGACATCATTGAAAGTTTCGCCACTTTCAATCCATGCCCGTGCCTGGTCCACTCTTCCCTTATCATAGGATACGCTCTGTAATGACAAGGAAAAATGTTAGAGCCACTAAATGCTGGAGATACAGTACAGTATGATACTGTATTAGGAGGGAGCCTAACATTAAAAAAGAGGGCATGGGTGACCTACTGTATACTGTACTTACTTAAAACGCCCATATTTCCATCCCAATTTCCGTCTCATCAACCTGATACTGGTCTCTGACGCTTTATTTTGTGAGTAGCCTCTAGTGCATTCTTTACCCTTGTGGCACACGTCTCATCATTCACGTCACTTTTTTGTTCCACCAGAAGGGTGTTCGCCCTAATGTGTAAAGAAAAACAGAACAATTTGTTACAGTAGGCAAATTAAGCATCCCAATAGCGCACAGATTTCTTATTGTCTGTTGTTACTGCTGCACTTATTGTACTGTGAGTACACTTTGGGCGCTAAAGTATACAGTATGAATATATTAAATAAATAGCCCCTCAAACTGCAGGATTATTAGTTCAAAGAAAACAGAATCTTTTTTAATGATTACACTATCACATCACCTCCTAAAGTACAGAAGACAGTACAGTATATTACTGTAGAGTTGACTTAAAAAGCTAGTGACTGATTGTAAGAATGGCAAAAATGTTATACTGTACAGTTCAGTACAAGACGTTGGTAGAGTTATGGAGGAAAATACAGATACTCAGTAGTGACAGTCGTCTTTCTTTGGACGTTTTTTGCCTTCCCATGCGCATGATAACAAACATTGCTTTTTGCTAAACCGAGGCCCGAAGCAGCAAACCAGCGTTGGATCTGTGCAATGCGGAGTCCATTCTGGTACATATCCTACATATCCATTATTCTCAAGCTGAGATCTTTTGAAATCCTTTTCTTTGGCATCGCTGCTGATAGAAAAAAATTGCAAGCACACACAGAGCAATTCGATGTGAATTCGATGTGTATTGAATGTGCATTGAATACACAAAATGGATGGTGCATTTATACTTTAACTTAATGTGCCTCAACGTCACTCAACAGGATTAGTACACAGTACGCCC
Organism: Ascaphus truei; assembly: GCA_036426205.1. Classification (NCBI taxonomy): domain Eukaryota; kingdom Metazoa; phylum Chordata; class Amphibia; order Anura; family Ascaphidae; genus Ascaphus; species Ascaphus truei. The sequence goes on from WSYH01005519.1 coordinate 13,588, forward strand.
ACTTTTAACACCTGCACCTGGTGTCCATGCCCGCGAAAAAATTTAAATAAAAGGTGAGACAAATTGCATAGACTCACACACTGATCTCTATCTGAACTTGCTCTTGTCCAGATACTGCATTGTGCATTCGTCCTTCTGTTTCCATGGATCGCCCCCGATTCTACGGACGCAGGAACCACGTTGCTTCTGCCGTGCTGGCCAAGCGAAAGGCGGAAGCTGTTTCCCAGCCAAAACCTAAGCGAAAACCAAAGCAGAATAAAGAAAATTTTCCGAAGGCTCCAAAGCTTAAGAACTCTGGGCCTTATTTTGTAAAGAAGAAGATCGGCACACTTAGCACTGTGCAAGTCAAGTGGAATCCCGATTCTCTCCTTGCACCCCCCCCCCGCTCACCTGCTCCACAACCCATCCTCGACGCTGATGCACTCCTGTCAACCCCCTGCCGACCTGCTCCACAACCCATCCTCGACGCTGATGCTCTCCTTTCAACCCCCTGCCGACCAGATCCACAACCCATCCTCTATGCTGCTGCTCTCCTGTCAATCTCCGACTCACATGCTCCAAAACACATCCTCGACGCTGCTGCTCTCCTGGCAACCCTCTGGTCACCTTCTCCACCACCCACCTACGCAGATGTCTACAGCACGGAGCAAAAGGTTGATCTTCTTTTGGAGACCATGTTGAGTATGGATATGCGCATGGAGAAAATGGAAAGTAACATGGAGAAGATGGAAAGGAAGATTGTGGGGATGTATTCTTTCCTGCGAGTTCCTGTCCCTGTATGTCCGACGCAGGAGCAGGAGGGTGGCCAGCATGACGTGACCTTCACGCTTCCCTCACCAAGCACCCCACGCTCACCCCATCCATCAGAATATGTGTGCCTGTATGCCTTTGAGGACGAGGTGACAACCCCGGTAAGGCCACAATAGGAGGAAAGCATCCTCCCACACCGCCTGCCCTCGCCCGCTGCCAGAAGTACACCAGAACCCAGGCTTCCAACAATGCCGGACATCATCTTGACCGACCTGACCCAGCACGCACGGGAGAAATACAAGACTGGAAGTACTGGTGCAGCCCAGAAATTTGCCCTGGCAATATTTAAACACCACCTCAGTTTTGAGATGTACAGCGGTTGGACCCACACTGTAAAATATGAAGGAAATAAAAGAAAGAGGGCTCTGCCAGCAAATTTAAGAAAGACCATTGTGAATGAATTGGAGCGTTATGTCCGTGTTACCCCAACAATTATGAGAGCTGTGAGAGACACTATAAATGGCCTGTTGAGGCATACAAGGGCTCGTGCTTGGAGTGGCATCCCTCTTACTAACGACTTTTCCCAAACTCTACTGTAGTGCAAAAGTTTTTCATCCCAAAAAAAAATTAGCTTTGTTTTATTGTTTAATGTGTTTAATCATTTTCTGTTTGTTTTTTAAATACTTATATTGTCTAATCATTTATTTCTGTCAATCAGGCACAGGTAAGTATGTTACTGTATAGAAATTCGTTTGTGCAACAAAAAAAAACCCAAAACAAATAAAAGGTGTTTTTACATGTGTGTGTTTTTTTTTAATCAAACTAATCATGTCTGTTTATTTATAGTATACAGGATTTTCAGCTGCTGTAGGGAAATAAGGAAGGGGGGGTGTAAGATGACAGTACTGTGTTTACTGTAAGAACAAACAAGCCTGTATCTTACACAAACCCTCACCCTCTCACCCTCACCCACCCTCTCCCACCCTCTCTCACCCTCTCCCACACTCTCTCACCCTCTCCCACCCTCTCCCACCCTCTCCCACCCTCTCTCACCCTCTCTCACCCTCTCCCACCCTCTCCCACCCTCTCTCACCCTCTCCCCCCCTCACTCACCCTCTCCCACCCTCACTCACCCTCTCCCACCCTCTCCCAGTGTTCCAGTACAGTAACTGTATAGAAATCCTGTTGGGGGGGAAAAAATGTTTGTTTGTTTTTTACAAATCTTTTGAAATGTTGTTATTGTTTAATAATTTTTACCGGTAATTACCAGTACTTGTTTCTTTCTATCGTATTTTCAGAGCTGCAGCCCCCTCTCTCCCCCTCATCTCGCAATGCCATAACGAAGAGAAAGACCACAGCAACTGTTTTTTTGTATTAATGTTTGCATTAAAAGATAAAAGTAGAGGCTTGGCTAGGACACCAGACAAGGAAGACGTGCGGCAAGAGAGCTCCGTCTGGAAACAACTATACGGAGGTAGAAAGGCTCGGTAGAATCTCCTACAAAGCCAACCTTAGTTGGGGGAAAACCCTCTCCACCTGCAGCGGGACCCAGGAGAACAGAACGGCGGAGAGAGTGAAGCTCACACTTACATCTGTCCGAGAGCCCTGAAACTCCAGCGAGGCCCACAAAATGGCCGCCAAAGTATAAACATTTCAGGTTTATAACGTGCAGCAGTGAGCCAGGGGAGAGGGCAACCCCGCAGCAGCCTGTGTAGGAACTGGGGTAAGCTGTGTTGTCCTCTGGAGTTGGAGAGTGCAGGGGCAACGGTAAGAGTGACTGCAGCAGCAGGGAGACCGGCCGACTCAGACAGAGGTGCGCAGGCTATTAGAGCAGTAACAAAATGGACGCCGCTAGTCTTTAGGAGAGCGGAGAGAAGCGGAGGCAGCCAACAGAACCCGTGGCGCCAGTCTTCCACCCCCCCCCCCCCCCCGAGGCCACGGGCACAACACTTGCCTACTCGCAGGACTCAACCCTATCCAGTGAAGTCCCGCGGCGCCGATCCAAGCGGGCAGTGAGCGCGGATGCGGGTGGGAGAGCTGGAGCCCCAGAGCCCCTCCAGACACGATTGCCAAGATGGCCGCCGGACGCAATTGAGAGCGACTTGAATCGGCGGCACCCAGCCAGAAAACCTGCTTGGTGAGAGATGTAGGAGGGAAAGCGGAGGGGGCCCTGATTAATGGGAGCCAAAGCCAAGTAAGGCAGTGAAAGAAAAAGTGTGAGAGAGAGAGGGAGGGCAGCCACACCATAACAGCTGGGTTGGTGAAGTGTGGCGCAGAGGGCATTTAGCCTGCACGCTGAAGGAGAGCTGGCAGATGTGGATCTGCCCCCCCCCCTGCCCCCCACACCAGACCTATCTAAGAGCAGCCCTGGCCAAGAGTGAGGGTGCACCCCCCCTCCAAACAAGTTATTGCAGCAAGCAGTCAAGGAACCCTAAAGCAAGGAATTAAAAAGCACATTGCACACCTAAGATGGCCACCGGTGATCTGTGACTGAAGGGAGAAAGGAAAACCCAGAGAGGCCTGTAGGAGGTATTATTGAACCATAGATTACATACCACGGGCACTATCTGATCATCAAAGCACGAAACCAAACGCTGAACAGCAGAGCACATGCACGCCCCCTCCCCCCCCCCCCCCCCCCCGGCGAAACTCTAAAGAACCAGGGTCTATGCACTTAGACCCATGCACTAGCAAAATGTCCAAGTGAGGGGATGCAACTGTGGTACTGAAATAAGCCCAGAAGGAGAACAAGATTTACTCTGAGTTTCTATAACCCAGCGCAGACAAATAAAGCATAAACAGAAAGATTGAGGACTGACACACTCGCACACCCTCCAGCTGAGCACCGGCGACATGGCTCCCCCCAAAAAATCAGGGAAACCAGCAGCCTCCACGTTCTTCACGAAAAGAAGCGCTACGCCCTCACTAACAGGCAAAGGTAAAGCAGCACAAGCCCGAAACCCAGAGGAAATGGACTCGGGCTCGGACGCAGAGCAAAACCCAGACATCAGAAACGAGCTAAAAGCCTGAGTTAAAGAAATAAAGCAGACGTTCCACGAGGAGCTGCAAAGCGCAATGCAGAGCCTCCACACCAGGGTCGTGGAGGTGGAAGAACGGACAACAGGTCTAGAGTTAGCCGTGGAGGAGGTCACTGAAAAGCAAGTGGAGACGGACGGAGAAATATCCCAAATGAAAGAACAGATTGCCCGACTCCAGGATGCCCAAGAACAGGCAGAGAATAGATCACGGAGGAACAATCTCAGAATCCGTAACATCCCAGAGTCAGTCCCCAATGAAGAAATCAAGCCCTACCTCAACAGACTATTCCAGAGTATCCTCCCTGTAGCTACCAACGCTAAGCTGGAACTGGATAGAGCCCACAGAATATACAGACCAAAAGAATTCGAAAACAGAGGGCCCAGAGATATAATTACATGGCTCCACTATTACACCACCAAAGAGGAAATATTCAACCAGGCCAGAAACCTAGACAAGATCACCTTTGAAAATGCGGAACTACAGATCTTCTCAGACCTTGCACCAACAACAGTCGCCAAAAGACGCGATCTCAGAGCAATCAAAAGCTACCTGAGAAGTAAGGACGTCATGGTACAGATGGGGCTTCCCCTTCCGCCTCCAAGCTTCACACAAGGGAAAACAAGCCACCTTAAGAACCCCAGAGGAAGGACCGGAATTCATATCCGCGTTGGGCCTAGAGATTCCAGAGGAATTAAAGAGCGGCACCGCGAGGACACGCCCACAGCCAAGATGAGAAAGGTGGTCCAGAGTGCCACGGAACCCAAGATAACTTACCATGCCCCAAACACTGAGACTTGACAACCTGAACTTGACAAAGCTCTGAGAGCATAGGAGAGACAGGCTCATCCCACTTGGTGCCCCCACCCCGGACTTTCTATGCCGGTTCAAATAGAAGCTTGCGAGCAACGGGGGGCACGAGGGAGAGAAAAAGAGAGTAGAACAACTGAACACTTGATAGAAGCAGGAATAAGCCATTATTATTCCTCCAAAGACTTTGTTTAGCTTCATTAACAATATAACCGTGCCCCATTTTACGTTATGATTGTTCCAAAAGTTTGACTGTTGTGTTTTATCTCTTTATATATGTATTCTAGTTCCAGTTTGTCTCACTAGAAAGGAAGGTCACCCAACAAACCGGACCACCGACGCAGGTCCAAGCAGAGACGATGACCGTATACGTTTGCAACCTTTCAGACTGCAAGTACCACATTGCACCCCACACACCCCCTTCACTTTTTCTTGACTCTGCATGTCCCAAACAACCCTAAAGCAGAGTCATAGGCCCAAAGCAACAGAGGGCCCTACCCCATACCAGGTTAAATGTTATTTTATTTATACCCCTCCCCCCCCCCATCCCATCCCAATCGATACACACTTGTATACACCCAAAGAGACACAATCACAAAATAAGCTAAAAGACGATCTAGACAACCCGTAAACACACAATGGATACCCAATGGATACCCAATAACAAAGAGATGTCCGCAGCGATTATATACGCAAGATATCCTACACAAGTACATGGCTAAATTACTAAAGCTAAACACCCAGAATGTAAAGGGACTAAACTCACCCATGAAAAGGAGACTACTGTTTAGGGATCTCAAAGTTAGGCAAAGCGACATACATATGATCCAGGAAACACATCTAAATAGAGAGGATACGGCCCGGTTAAGAGACAGGAATTTCCACCAAATCTTCCACTCACCAGCGATAGATAAAAAAGCGGGAGTAGCCATCCTGATTAGAACCAGCGTCCCCATTGAAGTAGAAAAAATAAAAAGAGATAAGTGTAGCCATGTGTAAAAATGGTGTACATCTCTTTCTCATGCTGGCAGTAAGCCTGGTAAGTATGCAGGAGTGCCAGCAACAATCATGGAGGTTTGCCCTCAAACCCTGGTGAGGTGTCATATGTAACAAAGGAAGTGACAACATGCTTTGTGTCCACTGTTAGTGACACAAAGGGTGGGTCTGTCTGGAGTCTATATAAGACACAGCACTGCCTAAAGTTAGTGTGTTCTGACTGTTCTGTCAGCCTGTTCAGTGAGAGTCATGTGAAGGTCTGCAACAGTGTTGCAGTGTGTCTGCAGCAGTCAAGGCTGTCAGATTCAAGTGCTAGCTGACTACACACTGTGTTCAGGGACCTGACACAGATGGTGATCTTCCTTAGGGGAGAGGTGAGCCAACTCTATTGAGAGAGGAGGAACCTTCTGAAGGGGGGTACCTCAACAAGATGAGTGGCTGAGCACGACCGCGATGAGGGACAGTATGCCTAATAAGATGACAATAAAGATGCCCTTGTTCACTACATCCCTTTTGTCTGAGTGTGGGTCATTCTGCAGAAGGAGGTACAACAGAGGAGTTCCCCATCAGATACATCCCCCTGCGGCAGCAGAGATCCTGATGGGGTGGAGGCGCTGCATCGAATGTGAGTAGGACTCAGAGACACTACCTCAAAAGCCTGTCATGGTGATATTCCCCATACCAACCAAGCGGGAGACTCAGGAGTCCTGTTGCCAGCAGGTGCACCACACATCACACATCCATGTAATTGGGGGATTTTCTTACATATGGGTCAGGATCACTAGGGCCCAGGGAAAACACTGTTACATAAGATCGGCAGAATGCTAATTGTCTCAGGCAAATTGGGCACAGCTGAACTAATGCTAGTATGCCTATACGCCCCTAATACCGACCAGGAGAGCTTCATCAACGAGGCCTTCGACATAATAAACCAGAACAAGAAGGACTACTTAATAATTGGAGGTGATCTTATTATAGATTGCACTAAAGACAAGGCGAGACTTTAAGATGACGTCATTAAAAGAAACATGGCCGGCCTCACATGGTACGGTTGCCAATCAGAGCGTGGGAAGTCTATCCCTACTCTGATTGGCTCTAGTACCATGTGACAGGCTTTCAATTACGTCACATCCGTTCTCCCCCAAGCCTCTGTCACATGGTATACTAGAGCCAATCAGGGTTGGGATGGAGTTCCCACCTCTGATTGGCTAAAGTACCATGTGAGGCCGGCCATGTTTCTTTTCATGACGTCATCTTAAAGGCAATTGAAGCAAAGCCATTCTGATTGGCTGTGCTTTCATTGCCTTTAAGTGACGTCATCATTTTTTTTTTCTCGGCCAAAACACATGGTTTTTACGGCCCAATCAGGGCCGTGGGAACCATGACAAAAATGTGACGTCATAGGCCTTTAAAAGCCTATGTCGTCTCATTTTGAAGGCAGACGCCAAGGAGGAAGGACCTCCTACAGAAGAAGAAGGCCAGGGCGTGGCCGTAGAAGACATGAAGACCCCGGAAGAGAGCCGCAGATGGAAGAAAGAAGAATACAGATGAAGATGGATTACAAATAGAAGACCCGTGGATTGTTTTGGATTTTTATTTTAATGTTTATTATTTTATGGTTTTTTATTTTATGGGTTCCTGTGCCTGGTGGATTGGTTCGAGAGTAAGCTGCGCAACGGGAATCGGTGAGTGGGTCAAGTAATGGTAAGTGAACTAAAGAAATGTATTTTATTTAACTTGTTCTTTTTTTTTTAAAGCTTTTTTACATGTGTATTAATTTATTTTTGGTATATCATTTCGTGCCAGTATGTCTGATGTATGATGAGTATTTATGTATGTATGGCTGATAGTAGTAGGAGTATGTATGTATGATGTCTAGACGATATATACATAAGGGTAAGAAATTATGTTTTTAAAAAACTTGCTTTGGCTGTGTTTATAATTATTTTGGCCATGCTGGCTGCTTTATTGGTGTTTAAAGTATTTTAAAATTAGATAGATGTAATTTTTGCTATTGTTATGTTGTACTTTAGGTCCGTGGTGAGGCTTGCTTTTCTATGATTGTATTCTTGTTGGTACTTATATTTTTTCTGAGGATAACTTGTTCTGTTCAACGCTTGATAGTTATTGTTAATTGTTTTTTTTTATTCTTAGGGATGGAATGTAAATTGTTTAGTATTTAATAATGAATGTCATATTGATTTATGTGACTCGATTGGTTTAAAAGTATATGTTTGGATGTACAGTAAGGCAATCTATTCTAAAACAAAAACCAGTGGCAATTCCCCAAAAAACCCAGGAAACCAAAGGTACATTCTGAATACATGCCTTAAACTTTCCCTTAGTAACTAGCCCAGCATTTCTGGCATTGATTTAATGGCCTATCAGATTAACAGCGGGGGTCTCCTGGCAGTACCATTCAAACTGAATTGGACTGCAGGGATCCTGCTGTGTTAATCCTATGGGGTCGTTAGTCAAGGCAGAAATGCCTAAACTGCGCAAACTAGCCCGAAACATAGCACCAAAAGACCGCCACATACACGCACAACCAGCAACACCCACACATACGCCAGCACAAACCAGCCACATACCCAGTAGACACACCCAGCACATACCCAGCACACACCCAGCACACACCAGCCCCATACACCAGCCACACACCCAGCACATATTCCAGCAAACTAACCCCGGGCACACACCAGACCCACATCAGCACAATCTTACCAGAATGCACTACCCATCAGCACACACATACCAAGCAGCTACCGCACTCACATGCCAGCAAAACCAGCCACAACAGCACACACCCAGCACACACCCTAGCACATAATCCAAAGCACAGACCCAGCCCACACACGCAGCACATCCCATCGCACACACAAGCACATACCCAGCTCACACACCCACGCACATACCCGTCACATACCCAGCCAGCAATTACCCGATATGTAACCCGGCTAGTTTACAGCAAAATGTTAGTAAAAACGTTGCCTCTACTGTATTGGTATATTTGTTTGGAATATGTTATTGTTAACATTCATTTGCAGAATGATATGGTGCATAGAGTGTATGCATCATGTATACGATGTAAAATCAATGTTACTCATGACATTTGTGGCTTTTGATGGCATTTGAGGATTGAGTTGGAAGATCATATTGGATATTAAAGGAAATTGTTTATTGTATGTGTCAGTATGGAGAAGTGGTATTTGTCGTACATGCATGTTTTTGATAACCCTTCTACATTTATTTGTATATTGGTCAGCATTGTGTGTGTATATATCTCTCTCGTCTCTCTCTCTGGTATAATATATATATATATATATATCGATCCCACCCTTCACCCATTCATTTGTACATTGGCTTCATCATGCAACTGATATATATTATAGTTGATGATGAAAGCCAATGTATAAATGAATGGGTGAGGGTGGGAGCGTGTATGATAGATGGACACGCCTACCACCCCTTCCCCCCACATTCTATTTTCTCTGTACCGCTCTCCCTGTTTTTCCCCTTTATTTTCAGTTGGAAAAACAATAAAAAAAAATACAAGTTAAAAAAAAAAGTATTTTACTGTATGACCGACCGCCTATTGCAGACCTGAAATTCTTATGAACAGTTCAACCAAGCATCGCACTTCACATAAAGTACAGTACAAACGGAAAGAAAGGGCATTTTTCCGCTATTAAAAAATAATAAAAAAAAAATTTAAATACAATGCAGTTATGGAATAAAATAGATTAAATTTGTATTTTGTGTGTGTTTAATAAAAAAGTTGGCCAATGCACGTACTGTAAAACAGTGTGGTTGATGACAGTACTGTACAATGTAAAAACAGAATTTAATATAAAAAACAGCGCATACTACAGTACTGTACAGATAAGTTTTCTATAAAGCTCACAATTGTTCTATAGATAGATAAAAATGGCACTGTCACTAAATGTTTGCCCACTGGCAAAACAATGCGAAAGCAACTTTTACAATAAGTGATATTAGAGGACCATCCAAATCCCTATTTTTGTCTTGTTGCGCTGGATGACAAAGTTTCGTTCTGGGAAAAAAAACAAAAATAGGCTATTAGTATGTGTATTGCGCATGGTCAAATCGCTTCATTGGGAATTAAAGCAGCCGTTCAACCGTTGTGACGATGAAACAAATCTGATTGGCTCTGACTCTTGAGCCCACCTCTCCCTACATTTGTAAGCGGGCAGCAGCGTCCACGTACTTTCAGCAGCCAATCAAATCCTTGCTTCAAAGTGCACTCACAGAGAAACAATCCCCTTCAACTTCGCATACAGTTAAAGTACTGGATTGTATTGATGCACATAAGTACAGTAGTACTATACTAATGTACTGTAAATCATACATACTACTGTTATTGTTTTTAAATAATTTGTTTTGACACAACAGCGCTGAGTGCAGTAAAACTTAGGGACTATCAGTACATATACTGTAGTACAGTGTAATACTGTGTAGTACATTACTGTATACTGTACCTTCTTATAACTTTGCCAACGGGAGGTGAGACTCTGTGACTCCTCGAGTACTGCTTATAGTTGACAGGTGACAGCTGGCCTGCTACACTTGTAGCTGACAGCTGTTGATGCTGGAAAAACATTTTGGTTCTGGTACATCAAGTTTGCTGTACCTGAAACGCAAAATAATGCTCAGGTGGACAATTTTCCAGGTATCTGGCAGGGCCAGGTAACAGTACAAAGGCTTGCGTTCACAAGGTTCATCATGACGGTCGGACCGACACCGGGTGCGCGTGGTGAGTTGACCGGTACATGTTGACTGGATTGGGATTTGACTGAATTGTATGGGTTAAAACCCACTTTTCTTCTTTTGAGATTGCCATGACCACAAACATACTGTGAAATTCTGGCATGACACCTGTCATGGAGAGGGGTTTGGCCCGTATTAAAGGGGTTAAACCCCCCATTTGGCCACCCTGCCTCTCATCTGTAGCGAGGGGGTTACTGGAATGATGTCCAGTACTGTGCTTATGCCCCTGCTTCAGCCACCAAGTGTTACTCCCCTCTGTGAATATGTATGTTCCCATTCCAGTGTTCTGCACCAACACATACCCTGGGATCTATGCGGGAGGGAAAGGATTAATGTTAATTCTGTGTTAGGTCCCTTTGTCCCTTTTCCGCTTTTGGCAGGCTCCATTTTGCAGTTTTCTCCATAGGTCGCCATTGGGGCTCAATACAATCACTAGGAGTTCCGACGATTTGAGCCGTTTCCGTAGAAGACCTGCAGGTGGCGCTCGAGAGGAGGAGCGGCGGGTTCTCCATTGAAAGTCAAGGGAGCCAACATCCATTTCATGGGGATTCCTGGAAGCCGACCTCCGAGACGAGCTGGAGCAGCCAGCGCAAAACAGCAAAGAGTGGAAAATGTCCAAAAAGAGCTTTGATCGCGCCATTGGCGTGGAACTAGGGCCTTCGGTCAAGTTCACGGCCAATTGGCGAGGAACTTTCTGTTCTAGGGCAACCTAGAAATAAAATTATTTTGGCCGGACCCTAGGAACCCCCACACTCGCCAACCACCGCGGGTCCGAGAATAAGGACCACCGTAAAGGGTCGCGCTCAGTCCACAAGGTCGCGCCCAATTGACTCTAATTGTAGCGGAAGAGGCTGCCATCTTCTTACCTCCCGCATGATGTGACTCTTCCTTGGATACCTATGGCAGCGCCGGCAGTGCATTCCGATGGAGGCCCGGCCATATTGATTCTAATGGAAGCCGCGTGGCTTTGAAACGGCTAGTACCGAAAGTGTGTAAAGGTAAAACCCATATTCTCGGTGTCTGTGAGTACCAGCGGGCTGGGATTTTGGTCGCATTTAGTCCCACTGCTTCGGCATGACTGCATGGCCATTTCCAGCCCTCTCGATCAACAGCGGAGTATGGGCAAATGTGAAATTGTGATTCCCCCATTGACTTCAATGGCGGAGTTGCTCCATTGAAAGCTATAGCGGCGGACCCATTGATTTCAATGGAAGACTGAAATGCAGTGAATTTCTTTTAGCTTATGCGGAGAATCCTGCATTAAGTTAATAGGGGATTTTAACTTGTTTTTGTTATCTCCGGTTCTGGGGGTTGTAAAAGGCTGATATTTGGCCACTCTGGCAAGGGTCCTCCGGACCGAGGACCTGGCAAATTTCAGCCGCCCTCATGACCCAAGAACGGATTATTTTAATATGTGTAGATATTAAAGAATTACTGTTTTGCAAGGCTGGTATAAAGCCGGGAAAGGTACTGGCTCGCTTGTTATGTTACATGCTCAGATGGGCGACTCTTTGTCTACAACAGCCCCCCTGATAAAGACTTGCCACTCTGATTGTGTACAATAGGGCGAAGAAGAGAAACGCAGAGCCGAGTGGTCTGTAAGTGCCATAATTCACACCTACAGACAAACGGGTTCCTCCGACTGATACAAGTCTGGTAGACTTCAGGTGCCCAAGGTTAGGGTATGGGGCTGAAACTCCATATAAACGAGTGTAAGCCTCTATACCAGTGTCTTTTTCGTGATGTTTTCATTTGAACCTGTATTGCTGAAGGAATTGCCAATCCTGTACATGATTGCTTATGTCACCCTAAGTAAGTGCTATTCTTGTCTGTTATTGGTATCATCTTGTGTGTTCTCCCTTCTTTAAGGAATAAACTATATTATATATCTAAGGTGTTCAATTCAACCCAGATATTTGGTGTATATTATAACCTATCACAAGTTACAGTGACAGGCATATTTACTGGTGGGAGCGGTGGGATTGATTGAACCTGTATTACAGTTTACTGGGGACTCTGTATAATTGGAACTGGGTGAATTGCGAGGTCCTCAGCTAATGACACATGTACACACAGTTACAACATATAACACAAGATATGGCACCCACCTCACAGTTCCCTACTTGTGAGAAGCATTGCCGTCCGGAAGCAAGTGCCGGCCATCCGTGTGGACTGCAGACCGGGCACCGAGACCGGGAAGAAGTGTCTCAAGTCCGAGGGGAACACCTGCAGCCGGTAGAGTTGAGAGATAGGCAGCGATTGGAGAACAGAAACCCGCGGGCTGAGCTACGATCCACAGCTGCAGCCGCTGTAACCACCAAAACGCCGCGAGAGAGGGAATGGATCCAGCTCCGGGGAGCAGAGACTCGGATGGGACCGGGTCATCTCGAATCCAGGGAGTATTGCCCACCGGCGGGCATTGGCCGTTGCGGCGACAGTCCGTTTACCCCATGAATATGGCAATAATACTTGGTGGAGCGAGCGGAGCACCCCAGAGGAGGACATGAGATTCCTGCTTGGACGCAGAATGAACGAACCCGCTTACCCCCTCCCTGAGCACGGCGCTCGAGCAACTCCGCTCTGGACTCAGCAGCCTCTTGCGGGAGGGAGTCCACCGGCGGCGGAGAAGCTCCGGAATGAGCCCGGTGCTCGAGCAACTCCGCCTTGGACCTTGCAGCCTCTTGCGGGAGGTAGTCCACCGGTGGCGGAGAAGTTCCGGCAAGAGCGGCGGTATCACTGCCAACAAGCGGGCCACATCAAAGCCCGATGCCCGGACCATGCGCAGTCAGGTGAAAGAGCCCCTCAGGTCCAACGTTCACAAGCTGCGGAGAAGGTAACCCGTTTAACAGCATCCTCCGATGGCTCCCGCCCAGCCGGGGCGACCACCCTTCGCGAGACTTCCCCCGGAGAATCTGGCTGGGCTGCATCGGCAGCAGCGGCGGAGAGTGGCAGCCATCCATCTGATCCTGGCGGAGAACAGCAGAGCAGCGGCCGGAGCAGATCTTTCCCGGCCATAAGCAGCGGTGCTCGGCAAGCGGTCGGCTTGCTACAGCAAGGTGCTGTGGTACCCCTGGCCTGACCTCATAAGGTCCGGCCAGTGGAAGTGCTCCCCGGAAGCGGGATGCCGGCGGCGGCGGCGGAGAAGCCGCGATTCCGGCAAGATGCCGGAGCCGATTTGATTTGGGGGGAGGGTCGGGGTGTGCAGGAGGTGGGTGTTTTGCCGGCTTTTGAGGAGTCGACACTCTTCAGCCACGACCGGAGCCCCACCATCTACGCCGCGACCCTGTGCCAAAGCCGGGTGTTGTTGTGGCAGTCACCCGGAGCTCGCCCGTAGCAGCGGCGGCAGAAGAGCCGCGATTCCGGCAAAGTGCCGGAGCCTTTTCTGAGTGGGGGGAGGGACAGGGTGTGCGGGAGGGGGTTGTTTTACCTGGTTTGAATGGAGCCGAGTTTCTCCATGAGGACCTGGGACCCATGTCCTGCACCGTTTTCCCTGTGCCGAACCCGGGAGCTGTTGCGGCAGTTGCCCAGAGCTCGCTGGCCAAGATGACGCTGGCGGCGGCCACCCCAGTCCCCCTGCAATCGGGACCTACGAAAGCGGCGGTCTCTGCGGGGACCAGCGAGGTAAGCCAGACCAAGTCGCAGACTGACCCTGACTTATTTTTTCCTATGACTGTACCCTGTTATTCCCCTGTAGGAGTGACCGGTGGGTGGCAGGAGATAGGGCTACCAGGGGAGGGGAATGAAGGGCAGCTAGGCTTTCCCATTACCCTGGTGGAGCATCAAGGGGGCTCTCAGTTAAGAGCCCCACTGTTGCAGCCTTGCTATGGGCTGGAGGTATCAGGGGTTGTAGCAAAGTTAGACCACCCCAGGGTTACCTACCAGCCAAGAGCTAAGACGGGTGCATCCGCACCAGCAACACTGAGCTCGTCTCCGGTAATGGGGGCACAGCTTTAGGGAGGGGGGCTAGCCCCGTTAGCACCCAGCTCTAGGGTAGGATTGCATGGGAGAGGGTTTGGTGGACCAGTGGGAACCTGGGATGAAAGGCAGCAAGTGAGCCAGCTAGATTTCCCCATTACCCTGGCAGAGCATCAGGGGGTCTCTCGGTTTCGAGCCCCATTGTTGTCGCCTGGCTATGGGCTGGAGGTATCTGGGGCAGTGGCGAAGTTAGACCACCCCCAGGATACCTGCCAGCCAGGAGCCAATTCAGGTGCTTCTGCATCATTTCCCTGGGCTCCTCTCCGGTAATGGGGAGGCAGTGTCAGGGAGGTGACCTCACTCAGGTGTCCTTAGTATCCAGGTTAAGACTAGCTAGGGAGGAGCGGAGTGAGGGGAGGCTGCAGGTAGGTAGCCAGCACGAGGTCTCAGTAGGAGAAGATGGGCTAGTGGTAGCCGGGGAGGAAAAGCATCAGATATGGCAGCTACAGTTCTCCTTTACCCTGGCGGAGCCTCAGGGGGTCTCTCAGATCAGCAACCCCCTGTTGCAGCCTGGCTATGGGCTGGAGGTATCATGGGCAGTGGCAAGCTTGTATTGTGAAATAAGTGATATAAGGCGCAAACAACTATAAATAATAAGAATAGTGAATATATAATAAAAAAGTGATGTGTGATGAAAATATTCCAACCACCCAGCTCAAACCTCACTGGTGGGACCTGTTTCTCGGGTTCCAAAGATTTAAGCAATTTTCTCAAACATCCAGGGAGAGCATATGGGGAAAAAAACAACAAGGTACACAAATATAAGTGCAGACGTTTCTGGAATGTGGAATGATTGTGTCTTGGCTCGTATAGATGTACTACTCACAAGAATTTAGAGTAAATCAGGGAGCTGGCAAATAGGGTTGCCACCCATGTAGATGGCTAAGATCTGGACCCCCCTTGTTGGAGATACTCCGTCAGCAAGGTGATGTATGCAAAATAGAGAGGAGCTACATAGTGCGATCAAAAAGGTAAACTTTATATTAAAAAAAACGGGTCTGTAAAATGCGCACTTACAATGTGCCAGTAAAAATCATGCATGTATCTCACAAATGGAGAAAGTAGAAGCTCCCCGAACTGCTCACCGCCTCCCTCGGGTGTCTGGCTTTCTTCCACGGATCTGTATGCCGATTCAGAGCCTCCATCAAAGCGCCCGTCCAGGAAGATGACGTCACGGCTGCAGAGTTGGTCAGCTACGGGTCGCGTCTGAGCCCAAAATTGGTCCACTCAACGCGTTTCGCCCAGCTTGCTGTAGCTGTTGTCGGCTTCGTCAGGAGTGTGTAGAATTGGGTACAGTTGACTCTTATATACCCATTAGACAAGCTAATCTAGTTAATTATACAATAAAACAATTAAACAACCTGATCTATGACTATCATTGTGGGAGTGAAGTTGGAAATTTCATGACATACAATAAATTGCTTCGCATACATTAATGTGTAAGTGCAATGAAGAAACATAGAGCAGACATACTGATCTCATAACATTAAGAGTGCATATATATTTACAAAACAACCCAACTTGGGCAATATGAAATGTCATTAGACAATTACTGTTTAGTATGGCATATGTGTTTGACTGCTAGTGCAATCCTGAGTGATATCCTTTGTTTAAAGTCCCATCTGCGATCATCAATGGACAACAATTAAGGAATAAAGTGTGAGGGGATAGAGTTTGAGGGGTGAACTTGAATAATCATATTTATGTAGTATGAAACTACTTAAAGCTCTTTATGGATTCTATTATTTTTGCAGAAGATCTTCAATTATTGGATATTTAACAATAGTGCTCAAATTAGCAAATAAAGAGTCTAATAAAATATTAGTATTAGGAGTTAGTATAAATGTGTGATCTTTAATAGGGTGCAATTATCTGCACAGCATCTATCTGGGAACTATATTATAAGGAGATGTTGCAGAATAGTATTTCCTGATAACATTCTAAACAAAATACACCTGTATTTAGGTGTGTCTATGTGGTCCAAACTATAAGTGTTGTCTATTCTTATTTCTAGATGTTATTATATATACTTATCGAGATAATTCAATAAATTTAATTTATAAATAGTGTACAGATTCTGTGTATCATGTTTGAATATGAAACAGAGTCTTATGGGCATTCACTGAGATTGCGTAATCAGGTAGGCTATTATATTATAATCAATGTGAAAATGCATCTGAGTGTAAAATTATAAAGTGCTGATTGTGAAACAGTCTATATCAATCAACTATAATGACATTTCATTTACACTGAATGGATACAGGATCAATATTCAAAAACAACAACATACAGATTATATATATAGTGTATACAGTTGCCAGTTCCTGTGGTAATTTCTGAAAGATAAGATAGGAAAAGCTGGTACAGAGGCAGAGAGACAAAGGAACAAAGGGGATCATATTAGTGCCATGATTCTAAGCATAATCTATTTCAAAAAAGGAGCAAGATCTATCTCGGCATTAAGGCCTCTTGGAGCTAATGTTTTGAGGCGATGGATCCAAAATGTTTCCCTCTTTAGAAGTTCTAACCCCCTATCCCCTCCCCTCCAATGGGGTAGTACATGTTCGATGGCTTTAAAGATTAGGCCTGTTGGTTCTCCACCGTGAAATTCAGTAAAATGATTTGGTATACTGTGGTTAGTCAATTTTCTCTTAATGCCACTTAGGTGCTCAATAATTCTGGTTCTTACTGGTCTGGTTGTCTTTCCGATATATTGTAGCTTGCAGGAACATTCCATTAGGTAAACTACATGGTCTGTCCTGCAGGTCATAAAGGTTTCAATATTGAAGACTTCACCAGTGACATTAGAGCAAAAGTTGGTATGGTTAGAAGACCTGAATCCACACGCCTTACAGCTTGTACAGCCAAAGAAACCTTTTTTGTTTAACCATCTATTGTTCTTTGAATTGGTTTCCCTTAATGCACTTGGGGCTAATTTGTTTTTGAGATTAGAGGCTTTTTTAAAGATCACATTTGGTCTGTCTGGGATATTGGGACCCAGAACTGGATCGTTTTTAAGTATGTCCCAGTGCTTTACAATAATGTTCTTAATTTTTCCTGCATCTCTACTATATCCCGTCAAGAATGCAAAATCGTATTTGTTGTTTCTACTTAAGTTCTTTTGCTTTGGTACCAGTAGATCCCCTCTCTGAAGTTCCCCTGCCCTACTTATAGCTGATTCTATTGTTTCCTCTTTGTAATCTTTTTCCAAGAACCTATTTTTAATCTCTCCGGTAATGGGGAGGCAGTGTCAGGGAGATTGCCTCACTCAGGTATCCTTAGTATCCAGGTTAAGACTAGCTAGGGAGGAGCGGAGTGAGGGGAGGCTGCAGGTAGGTAGCCAGCACGAGGTCTCAGTAGGAGAAGATGGGCTAGTGGTAGCCGGGTAGGAAAAGCATCAGATATGGCAGTTAGAGTTCCCCATTACCCTGGCGGAGCCTCGGGGGGTCTCTCAGATCAGCAACCCCCTGTTGCAGCCTGGCTGTGGGCTGGAGGTATCATGGGCAGTGGCAGGCTTGTGCCACCCCAGGGATACCTGCCAGCCAAGAGCTAAGGCGGTTGCATTTGAAGAGATGCCCCTGAGCTCATCCCTGCTAAGGGAGAGATAAGGTCAGGGGGGTAGGTGCATTCAGGTAGTCCCTTTGTCTAGGTTAGGATTGCCTAGGGGGAAGCAGAGTGAAGGTGGGCTGCCGGGAGGTAGGTAGCAGGAGTCATCAGCAGTGGCTGAGGTGCTGAGCCTAGGGGAGGCTATGCAGGGAGGCACTGGGGAGCAGGGGGAGATCGGAGGTCAGTGGGGTGTCAGGCAGCTGGTAGAAGCTAGGGATGGGCTAGGAAGTCAGAAGGTCCCTTGTTCTGACTTGCCAGGAGAGGCCTCCATGACAGATCCCCCAGGGTTCCCAGAGGTAGTGCTGTGGGGAGGAAGGCAGCCAGGAGCAGTAGCCAGGGCTAGGGGGGTACAGCAGAGGGTTCTGTCCCCAGGGCAGCCAAGGTTAGCTACAGAGGGTATGTGCTTATCTCCTGCCCTTCAGTTTTGAGAGGGCAGGAGCAAAGCATCTGGGTACCAGGAACCCCAGTACAGGGTACTGGGAGATTGCCTTGTCCCAGGAGGCAAAGGATAGGGTAGTAGTCAGCATCCCAGGTGGTTTCTGGAATCCAGAAGTGATGCCACTCGGGGTGGGAACTGCCCTAGAGCCAGGGGGGAGAGGCATAGGTATAGCGGAGCAGCTACAGGTGGGCACAGGGCCAGGGCAGGTAGTGTACCTACAGGATAGTGACATAGCTCTTTCCCAGACTGGTTTGACGGAGAAGCGACGGTCTGTGCTTGATAGCTGGTCCCTCGCTGGTGCAGACATGCCAGTCTCTGTGCAGTATGCAGCCTGGTCTGCAGAGGTGCCCCTCCACGATGGGCTTGGTTCACCAGGCACTGGGTGAGGGGCAGAGGGGGGCAAAGGAGAATGCCCAGCGGCCAGGTTGGAGCCCTGCTCAGCAGGATCTGGACTTCACTATCCAATGTGGCCAGTACAGTGTACTAGACAATGCCGGAGGACAATTTTGCCAGGCCAACCCCTCAGGACTTATTGAGTGCTTCAAGGATGCCCGTGGTGTCCCAGTTCCAGGGTGGGCAGCTGGGTCACAAGGCACCCAATGAGCCGGGGAGGTGTCATGAGAGAGGGGGTTTGGCCCGGTATTAAAGGGGTTACACCCCATTTGGCCACCCCCTGCTCTCACCTGGGAGGCGAGGGGTTAACTGGAATGATGTCCAGTACTGTAGTTATGCCCCTGCTTCAGCACCAACTGTGTATCCCCCTGTGAATATGTATTGTTCCCATTCCAGTGTTTGCACCAACACATACCCTGGGATCTATGCGGGAGGGAAAGGATTAATGTTAATTCTGTGTTTATGGCCCTTTGTCCCTTTTCCCGCCTTTGCAGGCTCCATTTTGCAGTTTCTCCATAGGTCGCCATTGGGGCTCAATACAATCCTATGGAGATTCCGACGATTTGGGCCCGTTTCCATAGAAGACCTGCAGGTGGCGCTCGAGAGGAGGAGCGGCGGTTCTCCATTGAAAGTCAATGGAGCCATCCATTTCAATGGGGATTCCTGGAAGCCGACCTCCGGAGACGAGCTGGCAGCCAGCCAGACCGCAAAACCGCAAGAGTGGAAACATTGTCACAAAAGAGCTTTGATCGCGCCATTGGCGTGGGAACTAGGGCCTCGGTCAAGTTCACGGCCAATTGGCGAGGGAACTTCTGTTCTAGGGCACCTAGAAATAAAATTATTTTGGCCCCTAGACCCTAGGAACCCACACACTCGACCACCACTGGGTCCGAGAATTAAGGACCCCCGTAAAGGGTCGCGCTCGCCACAAGGGTCGCGCCATTGACTCTAATGGTAGCGGAGGTCCCATTGAATCTTATGGCAGCGCCGGCCCATGCATTTCCTATGGAGGCGCCGCCCATATTGATTCTAATAGAGGAAAGCCGCGTGGCTTTGAAACGGCTAAGTCCGAAAGTGTGTAAAGGTAAAACCCATATCTCCGGTTCTGTGAGTACCAGCGGGCTGGGATTTTGGTCGCATGTAGTCACTGCTTCGGCATGACTGCATGGCCATTTCCAGCCCTCTCCGATCAACCAGACGGAGTATGGGCAAATGTGAAAATTGTGATTTCCCCATTGACTTCAATGGCGGAGTTGCTCCATTGAAAGCCTATAGCGGCGGAGCCCATTGATTTCAATGGAAGAGTGAAATGCAGTGATTTCTTTTAGCTTATAGCGGAGAATCCTGCATTAAAGTTAATAGGGGATTTTAACTTGTTTTTTGTATCTCCGGTTCTGGGGGTTGTAAAAGGCTGATATCTGGCCACTCTGGCAAGGGTCCTCCGGCATGAGGACCTGGCAAATTTCAGCCTGCTCAGACCCACAGAATGGATTATTTTAATATGTGTAGATATTAAAGAATATACTGTTTTGCAAGGCTGGTATAAAAGCCCGGGAAAGTTACTGGCTCTGCTTTATGTTAATGTTCAGGAGGGCGACTCTTTGTCTACAACAGCCCCCCTGATCAAAGACTTGACCACTCTGATTGTGTACAATAGGGCGGAGAAACGCAGAGCCTGAGTGGTCTGTAAGTGCCATAATTCACACCTACAGACAAACGGGTTTCCTGACTAGATACAAGTCTGGTAGACTTTCAGGTGCCCAAGGTTAGGATATGGGGCTGAAACTCCATATAAACGAGTGTAAGCCCTATACCCAGTGTCTTTTCGTGATGTCTTCATTTGAACCTGTATTGCTGAATGAATTGCCAATCCTGTACCTGATTGCTTCATTGTCCAACCCTTAAGTAAGTGCTATTTCTTGTCTGTTATTTGTATCATCTTGTGTGTTCTCCTTCTTTAAGGAATAAACTATATTTATTATATCTAAGTCGTGTTCAATTCAACCCAGATATTTGGTGTATATTATAACCTATCACAATTTACCGTGACAACACCCCAATACCCGCAAATCTCTCCGGCAGGAGGGGCAATACGAAAAAAACACTAATCGTTACTTAAGGTTTATCTTATCGCACGCTTCCACCCATGAACGTCAGATGAAGACTTGTAAAAATCGTAGTTCAATATTAAATATTCATATATTTCAGATACAGTCGCCATCTTTTCTGCTGCAGCATTAATCGCTGAATATATTAAAAACGCATAACTACAGTCAGGTTTTTTATATGTCTGTGGTGTAGCCATAATGTCCACTCAGCAATTCTGCGGGGAAAGAATGTTAAAAAAAAGGCACACATTGAGTATTTTAATGCTTTTTATTAAAAACGCCTAATTTGATAACGTCTTCGATAAAACAAGGTCAATTCACAATGGGCCACTGTAAGTATGTACACCAGTATCTGTTTTAAACACCTGCACCCTTACAAAGTAGCAAAGCAGTGTACTGGTACACATTCCAATTCAATCCAATTAATTAATTGCATACATTTCTGCCACCTGGCGGATACGCAAAGAATAGCACCCAAATTATAATTCATTAACTCTGCCACATGGCGGATACGAGAAGAATTGCATCCAAAGAAACAATAAACCATTAAATTAAACAGATCTACCGCGTCCAGTTGCCCGGTGCCGGATTGCGCGAACGCGGCATGAATAGTGATAAAATGAGAAAATACCGAATGGAATACAGAGGTCAACACAAAAACTGATTCGAGGCACGTTCGAATAATGGCCGCTGCATCAGTATGCTGTCTCCTGTGTGCACCTGTATGCCAATAAACTCACTCGTTATTCCGTTGATATTGAATCCTTGTATTTTTTACTCACGCTTTCACAAATGGCGCATTCCGAATAGGGACCCAATATCTCAGAAACGGCACCTGGATGGACCACTCCTCGATCACTCAAACCTGAGCTCATATGAATCAAGGTAAGGGCACCTTTTGATATAAAAAGCCAAGGTTAATTTTTTGAGT
Organism: Ascaphus truei; assembly: GCA_036426205.1. Lineage (NCBI taxonomy): Eukaryota > Metazoa > Chordata > Amphibia > Anura > Ascaphidae > Ascaphus > Ascaphus truei. Next base: position 35,420 of record WSYH01005519.1, read on the forward strand.
GATCTGTAGAGAGCTCGGTCCTGAAGGGCGACTCATCTCAGTGGCGGGTTACATACAGTTTCAAGTGAGTTTATTCATTTAGTTCTGTTCCTGTGTCCATTTTTAAAGTATAAAAGTTTAAAGTTTTATTGGGATAAGGAAAGAATCCCACTAAAAGTTTTGGTGTCTTTGTGCTGGGAAAGAGTGATTGTATGGTTAAGGGACTGTCTTCAGACTGTACCTTGGTTTTGGTACATCATTTGTTTTCTGAGCAGGACAGGTCCCTGATTGTATATTTACTCTGACTTGTCAATAACATACCAGAATAATTTTGCATAATTAATCAAGTTGTTTGGCTTATTGTAACGCAGAATTAGAATTGTACATGATCAATTAAGTTTGATTATTGTATCGCAGAATTGTACATGGTCAATTAAATGTGATCATTGTAACAGGAGAATAATGGGAAACCAAAGTTCTAATCCGACCAAAGGGTCGCCTGTTCAGGTTATGTGTACACTTTATGGATCTTCCACAGGGAAATACACTAAAAAATTGATAAAGAATAGAAAGAGACAATGTAAATATATTTTGTCTGCCAGTTGATGGCACTGTTTGTACTATTATCAACTATTTGTGCAAATATTTAATTGAGAGAGGGATTTGTCTCCGTGAGATTGAGAAGCTCAGGGAGCCTCATGTGTGTGCGTGTTTGGCATAACCATTTTTTGTGTCTGTGTTGTGTTGTGGTGGGTTGTTGTGTGTGTGGTGTGTGTGTGTGTGTGTTGTGTCTGTGTGTGTGTGTGTGTGTGTGTGTGTGGTGTGTGTGCTGTGTTGTGTGTGTGTGTGTGTTGTGTGTTGCGTGCTGTTGTTCCTACCACTATTTGTGTGTGTGTGTGTGTGTATGTGCGTGTTGCATACCATGTTGTGTGTGTGTGCGTGTTGCATACCATATTGTGTGTGTGTGGCTTGTTCTCCCTAGTGTGTGTGTGCGTGGTGTTGCATCCATTTGTGTGTGTGTGTCGGTGGCATACCAGTTGTGTGTGTGATGTGTGTGTGTGTGTGTGTGTGGTGTGTGGTGTGTATCTGTGTGTGTGTGTTGTGTGTGTGTTGGTGTGTGTGTGTGTGTGTGTGTGTTGTGTGTGTGTGTGTGTGTGTGTGTGTATGTGTGGTTTGCATACATGTTGTGTGGTGTGTTGTTGCTGTTGGCCATACCATGTTGTGGTGTGCGTGTCTGCATTCCATATTGTGTGTGTGTTGCTTGGCTCCATTTGGCATCATACCATGTGTGTGTGTGTGCTTGTTGCATACCATATTGTGTGTGTGTGTGGTTCATATCATGTTGTGTGTGTGTGTTGCATCCATATTGTGTGTGGTGTTGCAATACCATTTGTGTGTGTGTGTGTGGCGTGTTGCATACCATGTTTGTGTGTGTGTGTGGGTGTGCTGTTGCGCATACCATGTTGTTTGTGTGTGGTGTGTTCGCTTTTGCATAACCATTTGTGTGTGTTGGTGTGTGTTGCTGACCATGTTTTGTGTTTGTGTGTGTGTGTGTGTGTGTGTGTGTGTGTGTGTGTGTGTTGCATACTGTAACAGGGGACTTATCCCTGTTCACAAATGTGCCTCTAATCCAGCAATGTGGTGGTTAACTGCTGGTAGGCAATTAACTAACACCACCTGGCTGATTACAGGTGTTAGAAAAAGCCTGCCTCTGAGACAGGAAGAGAGATTCCTTAGTCCACAACTGGGCTGAACCAAGGAAGGACAAATGTCTTGAGCGGCAAGCTGACAACAAGATAATGGGGACAAAATTCTAAACTTGGAGCCTGACATTGCCTTAGCACACAAGGGTGCGGATCCAAGAGAGCAGAGAAGCTTCCCCTACAGCAACCCAGCTAACAGATAAGACTTTTCTTATAAGACTATTATCTATGTCTATCTATATATATGAATGTCTCTATGATTTGGGCTGGTGAATCGCTGGGCTAACCACGCAGTTAAAGAGAACTGGATCACAAGTGTATATATACTCCAGAGTGGAGTGGATTTTGTTTGCTGATTTACATGTTTTCTGTGTTTAAAGCAACAGGCGCAATAAAGCCTTATTTTAATTTCACCTTAAAACAGTCTCCATTGCATACCTCTGAACACGTTTCTTACATATGGTGTCAGAAGTGGGATGAGAGGTGGCCCTTGAAGTTAAAGGGGCCCCGGAGATTGCCTGTGAATTTTTTTTGTGCTTTTTGCCTGCATACAGTTTTACAAACAGCCTGAGCAACAAAAACAAAGATTCACCTGCAGCAGAGATCAGAATTAAAGGGATACACATCCAGGCAGGAAATCTACAATGCACTGAAGAAAGCCACAAAACCACAGATGGACTCTTTTTCCTGATTCCAAGAGGAGAGAGAGACTGTGCTGAAGCAGGTAAACCTTACTTGTCTATCACAATAAAGTGTAATATGGTTGTTGAAATAGGGGCTATGCCTTCCAGCCGTAGTCAGGGTTCAAGAAGTGAGTTAGCGCTCCAATGAAAGAAGCTAGGCTTTGTTTATTGTTTTCTTTAAAAAAACAAAACAATTTTGTGCTGAAGCAGTGAATACAGATGGTGACCCACATGTGGTACTGATTCTGCAAGTAAAGGCTGCCACACAGCATAAGACTACCAACTGTGAATGGAGTATATGCAGAAAAGTGTGAAAATTGATGCAAGACTATGCTGAAGCAGGGGAATTTTCAGCAAACAAGTGCTGAGTGTAAAATTGCCCTACCGGGTAAAAAAGAGATTGCTGAACTGTGTAAAAGGTATCCCAAAGCCAATTGCTGAGTGTTGAGTCACCCTGCCGGGAGTGAAAGAAATATTCCACTGCAAAGAATATATTTTTTTCTGCAAGTAAAGTCTGTCTATGTATCTTGGGAGTAAAACAGGCACCCAAAGTGTGAAGAGTGAATGCCATAATACCCAAAGATGAGACTGAAAATTACTGAACTCAAGCAGAAAACCACATTATTTTGCTGAAGCGGAGAGATTGCACCTAGCAAGTAAATGGTGTAAAGCAAAGCACTTTACTTAGCAACTGCACATCCAGTATACCTAATGAGAAAGAATGCGTGCACAGTACTGCTAATGTTTTAAAACTTACTAAAGGAAAGAAAAAGTCTACGGAGATGCCTGTGAGAGCTACGACCTCTACAAGCAAAATATGCCCACCGGTAGGACTATCACAAGCTGGGGTTCTAGAAAATACACTGGCAAAAGCTGCAATAGCGCCTCCAGAGGTCAGGAAGAAAAATACACCTGATAGCCCCAAAATGGAGGACAGATGCGGCGTTCCAGTGATGAACCCTATGTCGCGGTAACTTATGACAGGATATAATATACACCAAATAACTGGGTTGAACTGAACACGGCTTAGATATAATAAAAATAATTTATTCCTTAGATAGGTGAACACAGCAGATGATACAAATAACAAACAAGAAATAGCACTTACTTAGGGAGGGGGGAATGCAGAAGTAATCAGGAATCTTGATTAGCAATTCCACAGCAATCAGGCATCAATCAGTTTGTAAAAATGAAGACAATGGATATACAGTAGGCTGACACTGCTTTATATACAATTCCACTCCTATATCTATCATTGAGTGCAGGCTATTGGAGAACAATTACCTGCACCCAATCTCTAACGTGGGAACATTAATAACCCATGCCCCCCAGCTAGTTGGCACATGTGTACTTTGAGCCCTGGGGGTCTCATTTCTGTAACCCCACACAAAAGTCAAGGTGCCGATAAGTCTACCAGATGGAGTATCTGGTCAGGATACTCTTTGTTTGTAGGTGTGAGTTATAGCACTTACAAACCACTCAAGCCTTGCACTTCTCTGCCCTAATGTATACAGCTAGGGTAGCTGAGCCTTTGATTAGGGGGTCTCTTGTAGACAGTAGGACGCCCCCCTGACCATTTACATTCCACATATGGCAGGAATCTTCGCTGGCTTTTATCCCCGCTTTGAGATTCAGTACAGTTTTTAATATAAAGACCTATTAAAATAATCGGTTCGGTTGGGCCCAGCGGGTTGAAACGGGCCGCTCCTTCATGCCGGAAGTGACTCTCCATCGTGGCCAAGTTTCAGCCCGCTGCAACCTTCCAGACCGGAGATATACAAATTCAGTTTAAAACTTTTATTTCTTTAACACAGGATTCTCCGCTTTAAAATAAATCTCTGCTTTTTACTCATTTCCCATTGAAATCTACGGGCTCCGCCGCCATAGGCTTTTAATGGAGCAACTCCACCGTTGATGTCAATGGGTTCCGCCGCCATAGACTTTCAATGGGGCAACTCCGCCATTGGCGTCTATGGGACTTCTCCACCATAGCCTTTCAATGGGGAACCACCGCCATTGACGTCTATGGGAAACTCACTGATCTTTACAGTTGCCCACACTCCGTCTGGTTGGTTGAAGAGGGCTGGAAATGGTTATGCAGTCATGCCGGAACAGTGACTACAGGTGACCCAAATCCCAGCCCTCTGGTTCTCCCAGAACCGGAGATATGGGCTTACCCTTTTCATGGTTTCGGACTGAGCCGTTTTCTCACGCTGTTCTTTGCTACGCCATTGAAGTCAATGGCGCGACCCTCTTAGCGCGCGCGACCCTTTACGGGGGTCCTGGATTCTCGGACCCGGTGGTGGTCGAGTGTGGGGATGCCTAGGTGCTAGGGCCAAAAAGAATTTTATTTCTAGGTGCCCTAGAACCTAAGGTTCCCACGCCACTTGTCGTTGAACTTGACCTAATAGTGATGAAAGCTATTTTTCAGACATTGTTTCCGCTTCTGCGGTTTTGCGGTTTGGATGGCTCCCAACCTGTTCCTGGAGATCAGCGTCGAGGAATCCCCATTGAAGTCAATGGGCCCATTGGCTTACAATGGGAAACCGCCGCTCCTCCTCTCGGACGCCACCTGCTGGTCTTCGAGGGAAACAGGTCCAAAACCGCTGGATTCGCCATTGAAATGAATGGAGCTGCAATGGCGGCCTATGGGACACTGCAAAATGGAGCTTGAAAAGGCAGGAACATGGAACAAAGGGCTATAATCACTTCCTAACTATTAACCCTTCTCCTCTCGGATGGATCCCAGTGTGGGTGTGGTGCAGACATGGACCTGATGACAATACATTATAACAGGGGAATACACAGTTGCATGTTGCAGCAAGGTAAAAACCACATTCCTGGACCGCAGTCCAGTTAACCCCTTGCCTCCCTGGTGATGTCAGGAGGTGGCCATATGGGGTGCAACCCCTTTAATACCGGGCCAATCCCCCTCTCCCTCTACACCCTACCCCACGGAAGAGTGGCCCTTCCAGTACGATGAGGAAGACATCTCTTACGGGGAACCCAAACCGAGTCACACCCACAAAACACCCCAAGAATGGTGGGGGTGCCTGAACTCGGTACGAACCGAAAAGACTGCTCCCTTTGATGACGAATATGATCGGCAGGAGAAAGAGCGGGAGCAGCGGATCACCAAATATTTCCATCAGCAAATACAGTTGCAAGAAAAGCATGGTGGATCCAGTGAAGCTGCTAAAATTTCAAATGAAGATGGAGACCCCAGTATCCCTGAGGAGATGGTGTCATCCAAATCAAAAAGGCAGGGAAAAAAAAGAAAAGCTGTTCTTCACTTACCGTGGAAGGAACAGACACGTCCGCAGATCCCACGGAGAAAAAGGGGGACCGAGATGCCCTGCAGCCTAGAGAAAATGGAGGATTCGTCATGCGAATGACAAAATATCCAGGGGGCCCAAGGCAGAAGTCGGGTAACCCAAAGAAGTGTCTGTCCGGTGCCAACAGTGAGGAACCCTCAATCAACCATCCCAGGGAAGCTGAGCCAGAACTAGTGAGTGACGATCCCTTGACCAGCCCTGAAGATGCCCTGAAAATTGCTAGGCGTGACTATGATCTGCTCCGGGAACAATTGAAACTGAAGAAAGATGGTTACGCAGAGCTACTGAAAAATAACGTGGAGCTACAGAAGAATGTGCTCACGATGTACTCTTTGGCCAGGACAGAATTAGACAATCTCAAGACTGAGCTAGATACTGCAAACGCTACTATTGCCGTGATTGTAACCATACTTTTCCTGGTGTTTAAGACAGCACTGCAGGTCGCATCATAAACCTTATTTAATTTCTACCTACAAAATACCGTCTCCATTCATACACCTCTGAACCTTTTTCTTAGCTATGGTGTCAGAATGGGGATGAGAGTGGCCCTTTGAAGTTAAAGTGGCCCCGGAGATTGCCTGTTGAATTTTTTTTTTGTGCTTTTTTTGCCTGCCTAACATGTTTTTACAAACAGCCTGAGCAACAAAACAAAGATTCACCTGCACACAGCAGATCAGAATGCAGGGATACACATCCAGGCAGGAATCTACACATGCACTGAAGAGTCAATCCACAAAACCACAGATGACTCTTTTTCTGTATCCAAGAGGAGAGAGAACTGTGCTGAAGCCAGGATAACCTTACTTTGTCTAATCACAATAAAGTGTAATATAGGTTGTTGAAATAGGGGCTATTGCCTTAGTCCCAGCCGTAGTCACGGGTTCAAGAGTTGAGCGTTATGATCCGCACGTCTCGCAAATGAAGAAGCTAGGCTTGTTTATTGTTTTTCTTAAAAAAACAAACATTTTGTTCTGAAGCAGTGATTACCGATTGTGGATGCCCCCAATGTTGGGTTACTCGGTTATTCTTGCAAGTCCATCTGCCACACAGCTAAGACTAACCAACTTGTGAATTATATTATCATCGAAAATTGTGTACCATTGCTGCAAAGACTATGTCTATAAGTCGGGGATCTTTTCAGTCAACACAAGAGTGCTGAGGTGTAAAATAATGCCCTACAAAAAATAACAAGTACACAATCGGAACCTAAAAAATTGCTGAAACTGTGTAAAGTTATCCCAAAGCCAATTGGATTAGTGTTGATCACCCTCCTAGTGAAAGAAATATTCCACTTCAAAGAATATTTTTTTTCTGTCAAGTAAAGTCTTGTCTATGTATCTTGGGAAGAACACAGCACCCGAAAAGTTCAGTGAAGAGTTGAATGCCTATAATACCAAAGATGAGACGAAATATACTGAACTCCAGCAGAAACCCAATTATTTTGCTGGAAACGTAGATATTGCACCTAGCAAGTAAATGGTGTAAAGCAAAGCTTCATACTTAGCACTGGCACACCAGTATAACCTAATGAGAAAGAGATGACGTGCACAGTACTGCTTATGTTGTAAAACTTCTAAAGGAAAAGAAAAAGTCTAGCGGAGATGCCTTTGAGGAGCTACGCCATCTACACAAATATGCCCACCGTTAGCGGGTAACTATCCACCAAGCTGGTGGTTCTAGTAAATACATACACTGGCAAAAGCTGCAATAAGCGCCTCCAGAGGTCAGGAAGAAAAAACCCCTGATTAGCCCCAAAATTGAGGACAGATGCGCGTTCGCAGTGTGAACCCCTATGTCCGCGTACCTTACTTGACAGTGGGATACTAATATCACACCACATAACTGGGTTGACTGAACACGCTTAGATATAATAAAATAATTTATTCCTTAGATAGGTGACACAGCAGATGAATACAAATAACAACAAGAATAGCACTGTACTTAGGGATGGTGGGAATGCAGAAGTAATCAGGAAGTCTTCTATTAGCACTTAGATTCCACAGCATCATGCACAATTCAGGTTCTGTAAAAAATGAAACATGGATATGAACAGTAAGGCTTGGACACTGCTGGGCTGAACCAAGGAAGGACAGATGTCTTGAGCGGCAAGCTGACAACAAGACAAAGGGGACAACATTCTAAACTTGGAGCCTGACATTGCCTTAGCACACAAGGGTGCGGATCCAAGAGAGCAGAGAAACTTCCCCTACAGCAGCCCAGCTAACAGATAAGACTTTTCTTATAAGACTATTATCTATGTCTATCTATATATATATGAATGTCTCTATGATTTGGGCTGGTGAATCGCTGGGCTAACCACGCAGTTAAAGAGAACTGAATCACAAGTGTATATATACTCCATAGTGGAGCGGATTTTGTTTGCTGATTTACATGTTTGCTGTTTTTAAAGCAACAGGCGCAATAAAGCCTTATTTAAATTTCACCTTAAAACAGTCTCCATTGCATACCTCTGAACACGTCTCTTACACATACCATGTTTGTGTGTGTGTGTGTGTGTG
>WSYH01005520.1:0-19721 GCA_036426205.1 Ascaphus truei
ACGTGCCCCCCCCCCCCCCAAATAAATCTTGTGCCCCCAGTTTGCGCCCCCCTGACCTAACCTGTTGGTGGCCCTTGAAGACTGGAGTTAGCCAATCCTGGTCTAATAATGCTATTTCTGATTATACTCACATTGTCAAGTCCAAAGCTCTGCAGATCGTGAACTGTCGAGGAAGGGTTAAAGGGTATCTAGCACGCGAGTGCAGTTTTTCACGCTTCTTGTTTAGTAATGAAGATTTCCTTTTAAGTTACGAGACTTTGGAAGTCAGTGTATCATTTCGTGGCACTTCTTCCCCACTTTTTGTTCTTTGATACATCTGTAGATACATTTTTTTCTATTTGGAATGTGCAGTATTTTATTTTTTCACACTTATTCGCACATTTTAATTCTCATTCTTCACACGATATTTATATATTTTTTGCATGTTTTAACCATCTACATATACATCAATATACAGACAGACGTCTGAATACCTACATATTTACAAATACATTAATATACGTGTGTATATATGTGTATAAATGGATACACATTTTTATGTATATTAGGACACTAGTTTATGATTTGATTCTCCTTTTAGTATATATCTACATGTAAAAGAATAAAACAATTTAGTGTCAGATATAAAAATAAGTCATTTTTATTGTTTTCGGATGGACACTATTTATATTAAAGTAACTTGATCCGCACCATACGGATGAAGTCTTGTCCTACGCCTCCTACTTTCACTCCCCTAGTAACAAGATTATGAAGTCCCTCCTGTATATATGGTGTTACAAGGCAGGAGCAGGATCTGACGATTGAGTCACATTGGTCTTAATATGGGAGACGTGTGAGGAGCACTTACCTTGTTGACTTCTAGAAACCCGTACACTTGGTAGCCCTCGTTCCTCTGCTCTTCCATCTTCTTGGCTGAACCCTCCCGCTTACACTGGGCTATGGAGTCCGGAGTCTTGAACGCCGAGCCTTTCCTTCGGTACAACACCTGCGAGGAACCAGATAACACAACCATGTCATTACGAGCGACAGAATGTGTGAAACAATAACCACAAAGAACTAGGAAACACATTCTAGAATCATAATCTAATTTAACAAAATAAGGTGGTTCCCAGCACTCGAGAGATATGTTAATAAGAAAGGTCACACGCGTTAAGTGAAAAAAACAATAGAACATTTGTTACTGATGTGAGTGTGTACAGGAACATGCAATATTACATCTCATACAAAAAAAGGTCAACAATGTGATACACCACTCAGGTCCTAAAGCGACACGGACAATCGCAGGAGAATATATACAGAATATGTATCAAAATGAGCACGTCTGAGTGAACACACAAACTAGATACACAACCAAAAACAGAAAGAAAAAGAGCAAAAGGAAACAAACATGAGTAATAGCACACAATTACACGCGTCTCACACGCGCTGTGACTCCGATGAGCTGGGACACCGCAGATCTAGGCATTTTGAGGGGCACTTTTTAGGAGAAGGGAAGTGCCACCTGTATTTGACACGTGGGAACTGATCTGAAGACTGGGTTAGTGCCCCGAAACGTTGCCACCCTTGTTTAATTGCGTGTTCCCTTGCCCCATGTCCGTGGGATTTTCTCCTCGAGTCCTTGTAGTGGATAAGTATCGGAGCGCATACATACTCGTGTTGATTTTGATACATATTCTGAATATATCGTACTGTTATTGTCCTTGTTGGTGTATGATCCGAGTGATGTGTATCACCGGATATATTTTGTATGAGATGGAATATTGCATCCTTCTGTACACACACTATCTTTTATCAGCAACAAATATTGCTTTTTTTTCATCATTTGACACGTGCCCGTAAGCGCCCTTACCAAATAATACGTTTTCAGTGCTGGGAACCACCTTTATTTTTTACCATTAACCTAGAGGGAATTGGGGTCCCTCTTTGTTCCTGTTGCACCGGTATTTGTATATATTGATACCCGTTCCGTTCCAAGGGGGTGCTGTCTGACCTATACACTTTTCATAATATTAAGTCTCCTTAAAGTGATCAGAAGCATTGGAAAACCTGAAACAAATCAATAATAATGATACAGCTCAACCCCGTTACAACGCGAATCCGCTTAGAACGCGATGCCAGCGTGGCGCCCAATCATTGTGTACTCCGAGCACAAAAAGTAATCTGCTTTATGTAATAAAATGCCAAGGTAAATCGGTATTGCGAGTTGCTTTTATATTCTCTAGGATTTAAAGAATATTCTTTGTTTTTTCATTTATTGTAGGGTCGTTACAGACACTATTGAATAATATCAAATGATAATTAATAAAATAGAGAGAGATGAGCTGGGGAGCTTCAGAGAGATGAGCTGGGGAGCTTCACAAATATCAGTAGCAATACACCCAAACCATGAGTGCCACGGTGCAGTGATGCAACGGGTTACCTTCTCCATGAGCGCAACTTCCCAGATAAAACTTAAAGCCAACTCAACATTTAATTCGTTATGTCACACAGTATGTGAAGCAGTGGGCACCGAGCTGAACCGCACTGTTTTTCGCTCTGGAGACCCCCTGGTTCTTGAGATCTTGATATTTTTGGGCGCCAGTGTTCTGGTTCCCTTTTGGGAAATCAATATGGCTGCCACACAAGCATCACTCCAATGGTCCAAAAGGAAGCTGTAGTGTCACCGCATGGTCATCTTTCCTTTTACGGCACATAAAAAGGTAAATACCGCTAACTGTGGGGGACCACAAGCTAAGAACAGTGCGATTCAGCTCAGGGGACCCCACTATTCAGAATATGCAAACACACAATGGATGGGAGCCTTTCGAATTAAATCAACAGAAGAATGAAGATAGGATGGTGAGCATTTGGAAGAAACAGGAGTATATTTCAAGGGAACCTTCCAATGTGCCTCAAGTAGAAAGCTTTCTACCAGTGTATCCTGCCCATATTCATATATGGATGTGAAACCTGGACCCTAAATGCGAAGATAATTCAGAATCTTCAGACAACACAAACAAGTATGGAGAGATGCATGCTGGGTATTACACAGAGACAAGAAAAAGAATGACTGGGTTTGAAACCAAACCAAATTCTGTGACATCATAAGGGAGAAGAAATGAAAATAGCGATGTGCCGGACAAATGACAAGGAATGACCATTCTTGGACAAAGACGGTACTCAACAGGATACAAGAGAGATTGAAAGACCAAGACGACAACCAAAAAGTAAGATGGGAGGATGGGATGAGAAAATGTGGTAGCACAACATGAAGAGGCGCTGCAACCGCAGTACCTGGGAGATCATTGCGGAGGCTTCATTCAGCTGTCGGGAGACAAGGGCTGAAGCAGATATACACAGATATGGAGGGGATTGCTGTTTTACCTTGAGCGTTAAGGGGATGGGGGTGATAGGGTTGTTAATTCTCTGAATATGTAAATGTATCCCCGCGGACCCCACCACTTCCCGCTGAGTGAGATTATGTTCTATAATGTGTATTCAGCATTAAGTGTCACATATGAGGCTCTTGGTAGCATGATAATGCAGTATTGTAGTTTTTCAACAGCGGTTCCCCGGGCATTCTTAAAGGGTTCCCTGCAATTTTCAGGTTATTTGAAAATGGTACCAAACACAGAAGATTTTACAATGCATCCGATCTCAGACGCTATTAAAGAGGGTTGGGGTTCCTTACAATGCATCTGATCCCAGAAACACTATTAGAGAGGGTTGGGGTTCCTAACAATGCATCTGATCTCAGACCCGCTTTTAAAGAGAGTTGGTGTTCCTAACAATGCATCTGATCCCAAATGCTATTAAAGAGGGTTGGGGCTCTGCAGACTCACAATAAACTTTTAGGTTCCTTACCCCCCAAAAAAAACAAAGTTTAAACCTACTGTTCTATGTTGTACTAGAAAGGAAAGTTTCACACCCAACTGAATAATTTGATATTGTAGGTTTATATGGTGCCAGCCAACATATGCCGTGCTTTACACAGGACATAACACAGGGGGGGGGATACTACAACTAGGTGTAACCCCCTTTGTAAGTGGATGCAGCAGAAACGCACTGCCCCATGCCTGGATCCTCCCCAAAGCATGATCAGCATGTGACTTGTGATGAACATGGCCTCAGCCAATGACAGTCTCAGGAGAAGATGGACTACAGAAGAGACTTTAAGAGTCCCTGGTCGAGCACGAGGGGGCAGAGTTGCTGTGACCCTGGGGGACCTCGTGCGATTATAAGTGGTCTGGAACCAGTCGACTCAGCGGTACGACTCAACGGACGCTGGGTGACCAGATTGCATCGAGGAGTGGAGCCTGCGCTGAGAAGCAGTCTACCTGATACCGAGAGGATGTAATAATGTAACATTACTATTCAAACTACAGTTCCAAGCTCCAATAGGAAATTAACCCTTAATTTTTGCTCCCTTTTTACTCATTTCATTGCACCATTTATTTTAATCATAAGTATTCTAATAAAGAATATTTTTAATATTGACATTCGTCATTACTGATACTTGAGTGCTAACTTAAACTGAGTACTTTCTTTCTTTGGTATACAAATACTCTTGGTATTCACATTACTGTGGTATGTTTCCCTCTGTCTGACCTACAGCCACGTGTTGGGTAAGATAAGGGCGGGGAACTCGGGCCCCCACCTTAGCAGCGGGCATCAGTCTAAGGGAGAAGAGAGGGGTCACATTAGGGAAAGCTGCAGAACAGATCCAAGGAAACTTAAGGGGGGAAAGATCTTGCCATGAAAAACTTACAATGTAAGCGATGTCATTGGAGAGCTACAGAGAAGAGACAGTATAGGGTGTATAAGTGGGTCATGTGACACGGCTATATAAATGCTTGGTAATAAACGTGACTTCAGTTGGTCCTTGAAGATATAAGGATATAGGTTGATATTGTTGGAATGATTTAGGATCAAATACCTACTGCATTTTCCCTTCTACAAAATATTGAAAATGTTCAATTACCGCACAAGCCCTTTACATCCACTTACCATTTAGATAACTGCCGTGAACCTTTATTCCCAATACGTACCGTGCTTTTCTGCTTCTGAAGTAACCGGGTTCCCCACTAAATCTAGCCGCTGCTTGAAGAGATTGTGTTCAACATCCAACTGCTGCTCTGCGGCTACATCCATCGCGTCTATGCTTAAATGTTAAAGTCAGACAAAGCACACGGTCATGAAGAGGTCGTCGGTTTGGTTTTACAAACTACAGCCGTGTCATAGTGTCTTGTGATAACATATCCGGTTATTGGGCTGCGTCTATAGTAACCGCGACGGAGAGCGCTGCGAGAACAAGTCTGTGGAAGTCGGAGGGCAGCCAGTGTGCGCGGGCCGATTTTTCAAGCTACAAATTAATTTGGTTTTTTTTTTGCGCGGCGGCCGCCTCACGTGAGCGGTTCAGCCAATGAGGGCCGATCCAGCCTTGTGACGCGTCCACACTGGGTCGCTCGAGCAATGCCTTGCACTCCTTCACGCGTGCCTACTATAATCTCAGCCTTACCCACAATATCAACATATCCCATTATTAGCATCAACAAAGTAACATCCATGCGGCTCTGACCTACAGCTCAACAAGGAGTCCACACCAGTCTCTAAAAGCTCAATGAAGCTTAAAGGGATTGAAACACTCCAGAGTATATTCTATGATATTCTGTTATAATCAACTGCCAATGAAGCCTACGGATAACGAGACAAAGCCTGAACAGATCAATCCGCTCCAGAGTTGTGGGTATATAAAAAGAAAAGCTATTTAAGCATAGGTGCGACACAAGTACCCAGCAAGAGGCAGCACTGGACAGCCCTACGTGGTTCAACACCTACCTCCCCCTATCGCAATGATGAAGTGATGTAGATCACAAAACGCGCAGGCGTAAGTTCAAGGTCACATCTTGCTAGCTACTGGTGTTGCCCCTATGCTTAAACAGAAGTTTTCTATCCACAACCGCGGAGCGGTCTGCTTATGCTTCATACCCAGTGTTCGACAAACCTATACATTTGCTCGCCCCGGGCGAGTGGATTTAACCCCCGGGCGAGTAAATATTGGCCCAAGCAGCACACGTTTGGTACTAGGTGGCGAGTAGATTTTTTTGTGTGGCGAGTAGATTTTTTGGTGATTTGTCAACCACTGTTCATACCCATTATTACTTAGAATACACATCGGCATCAACGGCTGTTGATCTGAACAGAATCACAGTACGTATCTCACCAGAAGGAATAATGAAGCCTGCTACATCTATGTTAAATGAATCCTATAGTAACATAGGAGATTAGGCCGAGACATAACAAGTTCTAATCGGGTGCAAAAGCGATAAAGAAAACAGCAACAAATTCATTAAGGAATCTGATTAAATGCAACCGGAGATTTTTCATTTGATAAATGTGGTGAAAATGATTCTGCCCGGTTTTGCAGCCGGGAAACTCTGTATTTCATGCAAAGTGTTCACATAAAAACTCCACGGAAAAAAAACAGAACAAAAAAATAAAACAAAGTGTGTACTCACAAGGCATGTGTGGGAATAGGATATCAATGTTTATCTTTAACTTCTCTCCTCTTGATTTATCGACAAATAGTTCTGGATAGATCTGAAAACGGAGAAGATTAGTACGTGTTAGAAACGGAATATCCAACTGCACTTAGCGTTTAAAAGCAGCGATCACTATTCTTACGTTTAATTAAAAAATAAAAAAAGATGACAAGCTGGGGGGAAGGGGTCCCTGGAATGGATCTGCGTTACACCAACCTTCAGGGACCTTGTTGAAGGTCAGGTTTTGATGATATCCCTGCTTCAGCACAGGTGCTTCAGTCTTCAACTGAGCCACTGTGAGCCACCTGTGCTGCAGGAGAGCTTCACTGGAAATCTGACCTGTTGGTGGCCCGAGGACTGGAGTCACCAGAAATCCAAGGATCAAATTAGGTTTCAGTCCTTACAACACGTAGGAAAGGTGGGCAGACGCGGTTTTATCTGCCGTCTAACGTTGGGTGAGGGAGCTCGTGCAGGCTCACAGGTTGCGAGAGCTCATCACATACATAATGTCTACGCAGCTCATGAAGACGAGGCCCGTGTGGCTTTTCAAACCGCTCTACATGCTCTTGTAGTCTTGAAGAACACTTTTGTCACTATGGCAGAAGGGGAGGCTCATGTGATCATGGCGTTAGCCATTACGGAGGAGAATACTCTTCCTTTTCCCTGCGGGCTGCCCGGTATGCGCTTGCAGAACGCGACTCCTCTTAGAAAACAAGCTAAAAATAATGCCCGCGACGCAGCCACTATGGGGCGCTAAATACGTCACAGGGGCAGTTCACCCTACATGCCGACATAATTTTTGAAGTGCAGTAGCGATGGACGAGCATGGGCAGAAAAAGTCTGCATCGTCTCTGCATGCGCACCTGGAGCCATAATTGTTCGCACATGCGCAGTAGTTTGATTTTCCCGTGCATGCGCACAAGCTTTTTCAGCAGTTAGAATAGCTTGCACATGCACACATGCTCTGAAACGGCCAACACCACCTGCGCATGCGCACAAACGGCTACCACACCACTTACAATTGGGGGAGACACACTTGGGGAAGGGGGGGTGAGTAAGAGATAATTGGGGAGAGGGAAAGAGTGAGAAACTTGGAAGTGGGGGAGTGACACTTGGCGAGGGGGCAAGTGACCGTGGGGAAAGGTGGCGAGTGAGAGACTTGGGATGGGAGAGAGGGAGTGAAAGACTTGGAGAGGGGGAGGTGAGAGAATTGGAGGGAGTGAAAGACTTGGGAGGGGGGAGTATAAGAGACGTGGGGGAAGTGACAGACTGCTGGGGGGAGGGAGTGGAAGAGACAATGGTGGAAGAGAGGAAAAAAGGGGGAGAGAGAGGAAAAAAGGGGGAGATGTGTGGGGTGGGGGGTGGGGGGGAGTAGAGAGAAAAAATACGGGGTGTGCCGAGCACGTGTGTTGTAAATCAAACTTCGTGTTTTGTCAGTATTGTATGTTGATGTTTTTGATTCAAGGAAAGACTTAAGTATAATTACAATTTCAGTGACAACACACAAAGATGTGTCACTTAGAACGTGCGTGCTCGGCACACACACCCTTTGTACATAATTAATATAATATAATAGGTTATAAACACAGCCATGTCCTACCTGAACAGCAATGTTTTGGGAGATATTTAATGTTTCACATTCCAAAGAGAAACATCAAAGCAGCAGCAGCAGAGGAGCCATCTCCCCGCGCAGTGTGATGTCACAGCCGAGTGGTTGTGACATCACGTTTAGGTTAAACCGCCCCAGCAAACATTTCAAAATCTTTCTAAGGACGTCAACTACAGTAATATATTGTTTCTTTTCTGTGCCAGGTACGTGGGGCTGTCCCTTTAATTATCAGAGTTGGGAATTCCAGTTTTAGGTTTTAACCGTGAAACACCGGAAATGAAGCATCGGTTCCTATTAAACTCCCCGTCTTGTGGCCGCCCGGGCACAGGTGAGAGACAGCAGCGTCGCTGGGAGACTATAGGAACTAAGGACATAAATGCCCCGATAAACGCCAAATTCAAATGCGTTTCAAACATTAGGGAATCCCTAATCATTATATAAGTTTGTTCTAAAGAGAGTTTCTTAAAACAAATATTTAGAAGCCAATTTGAAATGTTGATTTTTTTAAAATAATTTGCGGTGTTTAAAGAAAATGGTTTTATTATATGTAGCCTTTGATCACCTTTATTGAAAACTAATTACCTAAGCTGCCGATCGATTAGTTCTCCTGTGATCGATCAGCAAAGATCCTGTTTCCCGGGGTTCACTTAATGGCTGCTTTTCAGTTTCAATCAATCCTTCAGTCAATGTAACTCAGCAGCTACAATGTATTCTTACATTACTAGGGTAACATTATCTATTGTTACAGTTTGCAGCTCAAACTGCTGGGAACACTGGCAACAAATTATCACAAACAGTAAAGTGTTACAAAGATCTTGCACTGCTGGGGAGGTGGCTAAACCTGCTATAGAAAAGGAATCCCAGTGCAGTATATTAAAACTCATTAAAAATGGCATTTAGAGGTGAATAAACAAGAGAAAAAATGTAGTAAGTGTTATGTAACACACGTGGGATATTGTTTGGATTGCTAGATCCGCACACACTTATATTTGTTCCCTTGATTCTGTTATTCCATATATCACGACGATACTTCAAGGAAATACACTTTTTAGGTAAAACAGTTCTGAATTGCATCATCTTTTTATTCCTATATTATTTTTATTAGTAGAATTATGTTTTGTATGTTATGAAAAATCTTCTAATGGTTTAAATAAATAAAAAATCCGAGGGCCTAAGCGGTAATTTTTAGTATACGGTGCTATGCCATGACTGACGGTAGGGGGAAATATGGCTGCTGTTAATAAAGGTTAAGTCTGCCACAACCCCCTGTCTAATAAATTGGTGTAGTGTGTGTGGGGGTATATATATTTGCTTGGTTGCAGCACCTCATGAATCAGGGGTTAATATGTTTACAGTAGAATTGCAGCAAATGTTATGCTGCAGTCCTTCCCACCAATCAGGGCCGGACATGTAGGCAGGTCCTGGCCCTGAGTGTTGTAATGTATCGTTTAAAGCTGCAGTTCAGTCTTTTTTTTTTTTTTATTTATTTTTTTACTTCAATAGTTTCATGTGTGCAATCTCTAATTACCTAAAGAACGGTATAGCTGCAGATCAATTCGTTCTCCATGTATTGATAGGCGAAATTTGGTGAAATAATTAGAGCTGGCATATGTTTTTATTTGCTTCTGTCAGTCAGTGGAAGCTCATGAATATTCATGAGCACTCCTGCACTGACATGTGCTAGAGGGAGGACAGGGCTGACAAAGGGGTGTGCCAGGGCTTGTGACAGGACATGAAGGGGCAGTGCCTTAGCAAACGGCTGTTAAAATAGAATACAAGAAAATTGGTCTTTCAATGTTGTTTTTTTAAAAACAGAAAATGCTAAAAGTATTTTTTCTTACTACAGAACTGATTTATTAAAAAAAACACACATGCAGGATATAGACTGAACTGCAGCTTTAAGAGTATAAAAAGGTGGGAGGGAGACCCCTAGCAGACAGAGCCTGCAGAGTCCAATCCAGTGCTTGTCTCAGGCCTGAAAAACAGTCCTGTAGGCACTGGGCAAAGAAAGAGAACAGGGGAAATCTCTGCAAGTAGGTCCCTGCAACTAGTTAGGCAGGGTACCCCCCAGTGTCCCCAGTTGGGTATGTGTGATGTTTGTGTCTTTTGTATAGTTGTGGATATGTTTTTCCAATAAATTAATTTTATAAACTCTCGTGTTCTGTCGGTGATATTGATCCCTGGTATTAGTCCTGGTCTCCCGTGACAATGACATCTACTGCTGCTGGAAGACCCCTATATAGTCCAAAAGTAGGCAACGACTCCAGTCCTCAAGGCCCTCCAACAGGTCAGGTTTTCAGGATATCCCCGCTTCAGCACAGGTGGCTCAATCAGTGGCTTTCATTCTGACTTAGCCACCTCTGCTGAAGCAGGGATATTCTGAAAACCTGACCTGTTGATGGCCCTTGAGGACTGGAGTTGCCTACCCCTGGTATAGCAGCCCATTCACTTGAATGCGCTGCATGGCAGTGCATCACTTAGTAAACATGGGCCACAGTTCCACTAATATTGCCCCAAATTTGCTTTGTTTAATTCTGCTCACATATTTTACTTCCGAATCCTCCGGATGTTTCCTATTTGCAGAACTCTCTAAATATAAAACTATTTTGTGCCGTGTCACTATTTTTGTTACAGGACTTTTAAAGCAGCAGCTCCCCCCACAAAAAGTTACATAGTAGATAAGGTTGAAAAAAGACATACGTCCATCAAGTTCAACCTATGCCAAATTTAGACGACAAATACAGCAGGGCCCCACTAATACGGCGGGGCCCCACTAATACGGCGGGTTCCGTTCTAAGGACCCGCCGGAAAGCGAAAATCGCCGTAAAGTGGAACCGGCGATTTTCGCTATGTGCGCATGCGCGGACCAGCAATGCACCGTTCTGCGCATTCGCAACCTTGGCAAATACCCCCATTCTGCGCATGCGCGACCCCTGCCCATTCTGTGCATGCGCAGACATGGAGGCCCGCTTCTTGGTACCGCCGGATCGCCGAAAAGCGGAGCCTTCCTCTACTTTATCCTATATCCGTACTTGCAATATATTGATCCAGAGGAAGGCAAACAAAAAACCACAGTGACATATCATCCAATGATGCCTCATAAGGGGAAAAATACATTCATTCCTGACTCCAAATAATGACAATCGGATTAATCCCTGGATCAACATCCTTCCCATGTTTACTTATTTGATATATCACTGTATACCTTTCCTTTCTAAAAAGATGTCCAACATTGTTTAACAAATCTATTGTATCTGCCATCACAGTCTCCATGGGTAATGAATGCCACATTTTAACTGCCCTTACTGTAAAGAACCCTTTCCTTTGTTGCTGGTTAAATTTCCTTTCCTCCAACCTTAAGGGGTGACCCTGTGTCCTTTGTACTGCCCTTGGGATGAATAGTTCTTTTGAAGGCTCCTTGTACTGTCCCCGGATATATGTGTATATAATCATCATATCCCCTCATAGACACCTCTTTTCTAATGTAAATAAATCTAATTTAGCTAGCCTCTCCTCATAAATCAGATTAGCCATCCCCTTTATTAATTTGGTGGCTCTTCTCTGCACTCTCTCTTGTTCCATAATGTCTTTTCTAAGGAGTGGTGCCCAAAATTGTACTCCATATTCAAGGTGTGGTCTTACTAATGCTTTGTAATGGGGCATAATTATGTTTACTTCCCTTCCATCCATTGCCCGTTTGATGCAAGATAAGATCTTGTTTGCCTTTGCAGCTACTGCATGACTTTGGGCACTATTGCTAAGCCTGCTGTCTATAAGCACTCCTAAATCCTTCTCCATCAAGGATTCCCCCAATTTATCCCCATGTAATATGTAAGTCGCCTGTTTATTCTTGTTTCCCAAATGCATAACCTTACATTTATCTGTATTAAACCTCATTTGCCATTTACCTGCCCACGTTTCCAGTCGCTCCAAGTCCTTCTGAAGAGAAATTACATCCTGCTCTGATTCTACTACCTTACACAATTTAGTATCATCAGCAAAGATGGAGACTTTGCTCTCTATGCCAACCTAAAGGTCATTAATAAACAAGTTAAAAAGCAGGGGTCCCAGTACCGATCCCTGACGTACTCCACTCACGACTTTAGCCCAACCTGAAAAAGTTCCATTTATGACAACCCTCTGTTGTCTGTCCTTTAACCATTTTCAATCCAGGTGCATATATTATTACTGAGTCCAACTTTCATTATTTTGTACACCAACCTCTTGTGTGGAACCATATCAAAAGTCTTTGCAAAATCTAAGTAGACCACATCAACTGCATTACCCTGGTCTAAATTCCTACTTACCTCCTCAAAGAAACAAATGAGGTTAGTTTGGCAAGATCTATCCTTCACAAATGGGAGAAGGAGCGGCTCACGGAAACCTGGTTCAATTCCCGGTGTGACCTTGGGCAAGTCACTTTATCATCCTGCGCCTCAGGCACCAAAAACATAGATTGTAAGCTGTACGGGGCAGGGACCTGTGCCTGCAAAATGTCTCTGTAAAGCGCTACGTAAAACTAGCAGCGCTATACAAGAACATGCTATTATTATTATTATCTTCCTCCTATTACTACCCACCCCCCTTCAATGTCAACATTATGGGCCACATTTACACCACAAGATCAAACATTAAGGGCCATGTGTACTAAGCGGCGCTGGAAGGTTCCTTATGGAGTAGCACTGCGTAGCAGAGGTGGCTCTCACTGTCAGATGACTTACTTTCTTAGTGAGGTAGTACAGTATTGCAGTTCGGAGAAGAAGAGAATCAGCATAATAAGGCCGCTGATCACCGTCACTAGAAGAAAGATCAGACATTGAATTAAGAGTCACAGAACAAAGGGTATTTAGTACAAGGTGCAGTCTGCCACAGTCCTATACACAGAGCATTGTTCTTTGTCTAACCCCATTCACATCCTCACGGATCCTCTTTCAGTTTTTCATGTCAGTGAAATAAAGTTATTTTTGTGGGACCTCTTAAATATGGCAGAGCGAATTTTTATGAGGAAGGCCCAGAGACAGCAACATTGTAATCAATGCAGCAAATGGTGCAATCACACGCAGCTGGCCATAAAACAACCTTTTGGAAAGAATGTAGTAGTCCAATTAGCTTCCAAATCTAACCATGCAAACAGTAAAGACTTAGTTGATCCCATTCTTGGAAATTAATTACAAGTTTAAATTTCTTAGGGGTCTCTGAATGGGGCACTGTTTGTCAATTAAGTGTTTTCCTTACCCTTAGCCCACCCTGTCCTTATCACAGAGCCAGTAAAGAGAAGGGGATGGGGAGAGAGGGGGCTTTGCCTGTGCAAACTCATGTTGAACACGCAGTGACATATGACAGGAGCAGCCAGAGGAAGGCAAAGTACCAGCTCTCCAAGTTCACCCCACTCCCAGGTCTCAGCTCAGTGTTTTTACAAACTCACTTAACTGACTGATGTAAAAATACTTATAGGTGTCAGATTTGTGTTAAAAAGGCTTCTATCCCTCACAGATTAACCATGTCGCTGCCATTAGTACACTTTGCCCCTAGGAGGGACTGACCCTTTAAACATGTCACTGTCATAAAAACACTGTTCCTAGAATGGACTAAGCCTTAAGGCCTGCTACCTCAACCAGCCTGTAAGGAAGTAATATGGCTGTTCCGCCTCTCTAACTTATTAACATTAGCAGATCAAAGAACCTTATCCGAGGAGATGAGATCGGGCATTATATCTGATAAGAGCCCTTGTAGCCGGAGAATAGCAGGAGTTGCCCTGTGGACACCGTACTGCAGACGTAAAACAAATAACAGCTTGGTAACAAATAAAATAAGGTTACGGTGCTTCAAAGGGCGTCACATGAGGATGAGGTCACTTTCATAACAGGTCACGTAGTGTGGGGGGCGGAATAAAGCAGGTTTGGGGGGCACATTACAGCAGTAAAGGTAAAACCTGAATAGTCTCCACAAGGGGAAACAAAATGGCGGTTAAAAGCTCTGACGCCACGCTGGCCAATAGGAAGCCGCAACATCACTGAATATCCTAAAAACCTGACCTGTTGGTGGCAATTGAGGACTGGCGTTTGCCCAACCCGGATCTACAGATTTCGAAAACATTACAAGAGCGTTAAACGCCACCAGTTTGCCAAGTAATTAGCTCCTGGCAAATGTACATCTTCCCCCTTCACCAAGGACTCAGTTTTCTGTACGCTGCGTGCAGAACAATCAGCACACTGCAACAAAGACCAAATCGCCTGAAGCCACCAACACGCAGACCCACATTTATACCATATCTCACACTCAGTGTTCACGGACAAACAGGTTAGAGGAGCTCCCGCCTGTGCGCACGCGGACAGCACTGACCGCACGGTAATATCGCGCCAACTACTGTATACATTTTGAAAAAAAAAAATCTCATAGAATTAACTATTGGAGCGCCAGGGGTCTGACAGCCGGCACATCTGGGTCACGTAATCCTGGGGCGATCACGACTGGCACCCGGATACCGGAAGAGGCCCCCACATCTGTTGTGATCGGGCTGGCTGCTACCTCAAAAGCAGTCAGCCTGAATTGCCCCTGTAGTGTCACTGGTACGTTATTAGGGCACTGTAAGGGTCACCTCAAACCAGGGAGGGTGGGGGGAAGGGGGGTATTGATGTGTTATGAACAAGTGCCACCCAACATCACCCACCCTGAAAGTGAGCTCAGTGAGTTGATCTTTAAAGCAGATACAAAATAAATAAGTTTTGTTAATTTGTTTTCCTACTAACATTTGTATAAAAATGGGCCCGAAGCTGGTACTCGAGTGTTCACACAGCAACTCCTGTTTACTCATGTTCTACACTCCTGCAGGCAGCACAGAGCTGCTTTCCACTCAGACTACAAAAGGTCTGATCAGAAAAAACATCTCACCAATGGCCTCAGATGTTTTTTCAGATCTATTAACGTCACTAAGTGAGAGGCATAGCAGATATGACTTTAGGTTTGATCTCATTCTTTAAGAAGAATACATTTTTGCTTTAAAAAAATCAGTGATTAGGGGGAAAACTTGGTGAAAACAAGACATTACTGCACATTATGAAGAAACCTTTAAAAAAATAAACATACAGACATAACTGCCATAAGTTGCAACCATCTTCCTCCCCTCTACCCACAAAGGGTCAACTTTGCACTGTTTGAACTCTTTGCTTAATCCCATCCCTAAGGCTACGGCCGCAGTGTTCACGGGTGCACTCGCGCCGGAGCGTGCACAGATAAAAGCCGCAATGTGCTGTCTAGGGGGAGCGATGGGATGCTAAGGGGGGCGCCGATGACGTCAAAGCACAGCACAAATCAGCACTGCCATTGGTCTACACCAGTGTTTCCCAACTCCAGTCCTCAGGGAACCCCAAAAGGTCAGGTCTTCAGGATATCCCTGCTCCAGCACAGGTGGGTCAATCAGTGGCTCAGTCACTTTCACTGAGCCACCTGTGCTGGAGCAGGGATATCCCTAAGACCTGACCTGTTGTGGTTCCCGGAGGACTGGAGTTGGAAAACACTATCTGCCCTTCTATTGGCTGTCCGCTGACCATGTGATCGCGTCACGGCAAGGAAAGGCAAAATTCTTGTCTTCCCTGCCAGTGGACGCGTCATCGCGCTTTGCGCACACACGGCGACAGGGGCCTGCCCCATAGAGGGCTTTGCTCTGGTGTGTGGTGCACCCGCAGCAGCGGGCACTGGGAAATTGGCCTAACCCTGCACGTGATGCCAGCGGGATTATATTTATTTTAAAAGTAACGTATTTAAATAAAACGATGCGCCTTAGAGATGTATTATGACCACATGTTTTCAAATGAATTAAAGCCGTTAATGATGTATTTCTTACCATTGGACAGATCCTTTTCTTACTACTCATACTGTGGAGAAACTATTATTGCCCAAACTCATCTGGTTTGAAGTCTCAAGAAACACAAAAGGCCAATTCTCTCATACACTCCTGTGCATGTGTCCTGTAAGCAGATGGACGATCTTGAAAGTTTTATTACGGTGCAAATTGCGATCTATGAAGATTCTGTGCGTCTCATCAGGTCTATTGTGATGTGTCTCACTAGGATGCTGGTGGTGCAGTGTGATGCGTGTCTCACTAGGATGCTGGTGGTGCAGTGTGATGCGTGTCTCACTAGGATGCTGGTGGTGCAGTGTGATGCGTGTCTCACTAGGATGCTGGTGGTGCAGTGTGATGCGTGTCTCACTAGGATGCTGGTGGTGCAGTGTGATGCGTGTCTCACTAGGATGCTGGTGGTGCAGTGTGATGCGTGTCTCACTAGGATGCTGGTGGTGCAGTGTGATGCGTGTCTCACTAGGATGCTGGTGGTGCAGTGTGATGCGTGTCTCACTAGGTTGCTGGTGGTACAGTGTGATGCGTGTCTCACTAGGATGCTGGTGGTGCAGTGTGATGCGTCTGGTCTTAGTCCCTCTCCTCCTTAGACTGTGCTTATAGTGGCGGCCAACAGCAACGTCGCTTCAAAACTAATGCATTGCCGCCGTCGCGTGGGCTTATAGTAAGCACGGCGCGACAGAGCGACGACTTGGTCTGATCGCTGGAAGTCATCTCAATTTGATTTTTCCAGCGACCGCAGCCTGACGTCACCGACACTATTAGCATAGACCAACACCTCGCCCAGCAGGTCCCCTGATTTCCCATCCTCCCCTCCCTCAGCCCCCCTACTCTCCCCTCCCTCAGCCCCCCTACTCTCCCCTCCCTCTGGCCCCCTACTCTCCCCTCCCTCAGCCCCCCTACTCTCCCCTCCCTCGCGATGGGATGCTAAGGGGGGCGCCGATGACGTCCAAGCACAGCACAAAGTCATCACTGCCATTGGTACCCAGGTGTTTGTCCCAACTCCAGTCACTCAGGGAACCCCAAAAGGTCAGGTCTTAGGATATCCTGCTCCAGCACGAGGTGGGGTCTGCAAAGAAGGCATCATCTTCTTCCTTACCACTTCACGAGCCACCTGTGCTGGCACGTATATCCTTAAGACCTGACCTGGTTGGGTCTCACGAGGAATGGAGTTGGAAAACACTGTCAATCTACCACTCCATTCTCCCTACTGCCATTGGCTGTTCCGCTGACCATTGATCGTGCCGCAAGGACAAGGCAAAATTCTTGTCTTCCCTCCAGTGACGTCGTCATCCGCGCTCTTGCTCCAGCAATGCGACTGGGGCCGCCCCATAGAGGGCCTTTGCTTGTGTGCCCCCGTGGTGCACACCGCAGCAGCGGTGCACTGGGAATTGCCTAACCCTGCACGTATGCCAGCGGTGATTATCATTTATTTTCAAGTAACGTATTTAAAAAAACGATGCGCCCTTAGAGATGTATTAACATAGACCACAGGTTTTCAAAATGAATTAAAGCCGCGTAATATGTATTGTTACCGGTTGATACAGTCTTTTCTTACTAAGCCTCATACTGTGTGGAAACTAGATTGCCAAACTCAATCTGGTTTGAAGTCTCAAGAACACAAAAGGCCAATTCTATCATTACACTCTGGGCATTGTCCTGTAGCAGATGGACATCTTGAAAGTTATACGGTGGCAAATTGCGATCTATGAGATCTGTTCCTGTGCTTCTCATCAGGTCCTACTTGTGATGTGTCTCACTAGGATGCTGGGTGGTGAGTGTGAGATGTATGCGTGTCCTCACTAGATGCTGGGTTGGTGCGTGTGATGCGTGTCTCACTAGAGGATGCTGGTGTGCACGTGTGATGCGTTTCCTCACTAGGAATTCTGGTGTGCAATGGGAGCTGTCTCACTAGGATGCTGGTGGTTGCCAGTGTGATTCGTGTCTCACTAGGATGCTGGTGTGCAAGTGGGAGGCGTGTCTTCACGAGGATGCTGGTGGTGCAGTGTGATGCGTGTCTCACTAGGAGCTGGGGGTCTGCAGTGTGATGCGTTTCCTCACTAGGATGCTTGTGGTGGCAGTGTGATGCGTGGCGCACTAGGATTCTGGTGAGTGGCAGTGGATGCGTGTCTCACCTAGGATGCGGTGGTGCAGTGTGATGCTGTCTCACTAGGATTGCGGTGGTGCAGTGTGATGGCGTGTCCTCACTGGATTCTGGTGGTGCAGTGTGATTCGTGTCTCACTAGGATGCTGGTGTGCCTGTGATTCGTGTCTCACTAGGTGCTGGTGGTGCAGTGTGATCTGTCTCACTAGGATCATGGGGTGGTGCAGTGTATGCTGTCCACTAGGATGCTGGTGGTGCAGTGTGATGCGGTGCTCTCACTAGGATGCTGTTGTTGCGTTGTTGATGCGTGGCCTCACTAGGATGTCTTGTGGGTGCAGTGTGATGCGTTGTCTCACTAGGACTGGTGGTGCATTGTGATGCTTGTCTCCATGGATGCTGTGGTGGCAGTGTGATGCTGTCTCATCTAGGATGCGGGTGGTGCAGTGTGTGCGTGTCCCTCACTAGGATGCTGGGTGGTGCAGTGTTATGCGTGTCTCACTAGATGCTGGTGGTGGCAGTGTGATCGTGTCGCCCTAGGATGCGGGTGGTGCTGTGATGCGTGTCTCACTAGGATGCTGGTGGTGGTGCAGTGTGATGCGTGTCTCACTAGGATGCGGGTGGTTCAGTGTGATGCTGTGTCCTCACTAGGATGGCTGGTGGTGCAGTGTGTGCGTGTCTCACTAGGTTCTGTCCTGGTGGTACAGTGTGATCGTGTCTCACTAGGATGCGGGTGTGCAGTGTGATTGCGTCCTGGTCTATCTCTCCCCCCTCTCCTCTTAGACTGTGCTTATAGTGGGGGCCACAAGCATGCTACGTCGCTTCAAAAAAACCCTAAAATGCATTGGCCGCCTGTCGCGTGGGCTTAATTAAGTCACACGGCGTCGACAGCGCACGCTTGGTCTATCGCTGGAAGTCATCTCAATTTGATTTTTCCAGCGACCGCAGCCTGACGTCACCGACCACTATTAGCATAGACCGAACCCATCGCCCAGTCAGGTCCCCTGATTTCCCATCCTCCCCTCCCTCACCCCCCTACTCTCCCCTCCCTCACCCCCCTCCTCACCCTCCACTCTTCCCCCTACTCTCCCCTCCTCATCCCCCCTACTCGCCCTCCCTCTGGCCCCCTACTCTCCCCTCCCTCACCCCCCCTACTCTCCCCTCCCTCACCCCCCTACGTCTCCGCGCCTCCCTCAGGCCCCCCTACTCTCCTCTCTCCCTCCCCCCCCTCATCCCCCTACTCTCCCCTCCCTCAGCCCCCCTACCGTCCCCCTCCCTCACCCCCTATAGGTCCCCCATCTCTCCCTCACACACCCCTACATCCCCTACTCCCCCTCCTCACCCCCCTGTAGGCCCCTACACTCTCCCTCCCTCACCCCCTATCTCGACCTACCTCACCCACCTACCCTCTCCTCCCTACCCCCTACCTATCTCTCCTCCCTCACCCCCCTACTCTGTCCTCCCTCACCCCCCTACTCTCCCCTCCCTCACCTCCTATAGGTCCCCATCTCTCCCCTCACACACCCCTGTCATCCCCTACTACCTCCTCCCTCACCGCCCCTGTAGGGCCCCCTACAACACTCTCCTCCCTCACCCCCTACACTCTCCTTCCCTCCCCCCTTACACTCTCCCTCA
>WSYH01005520.1:19728-43913 GCA_036426205.1 Ascaphus truei
AACTCTGGCCCCCATATCTCTCCCCTGCACCTCAATGCCCCCCTGCCTCTCCCCTCCCCCCAAAAAAGGCCCCCCCTACTCTCTCATCGCCCTCCACTCCAGCCCCCCCTACTCTCACCCTCGGCAACAATCAGCCCCCCTACTCTCTCCCCTCCCCTCAGCCCCCCTACGTCCCCCTCCCCACGACCCTATAGGTCCCCATCTCTCCCCTCCACACCCCGTACAATCCCCTACTCTCCTCCCCTCACCCCCTGTAGGCCCCTACACTCTTCCTCCTCACCCCCTACTTCTCGAACCTACCTCACCCCCCTACCCCTCCTCCCTCACCCACCTAACCTATTCTCCTTCCTCCCTCACCCCCCTACTCTGTCCTCCCTCACCCCCCACTCTCCCCTCCTCACCTCCTATAGTCCCCATCTCTCCCTCACACACCCCTGTCATCCCCTACTCTCCTCCCGGTCACCGCCCCTGTAGGGCCCCCTACAACTACTCTCCTCCCTCACCCCCTACACTCTCCTTCCCCTCACCCCCTACACTCTCCTTCCTCATCCCCCTACCCTCTCCCCCCCTCACCCGCACCTCCCCCATCACAGGAACAACCCGGAAGGGACCACCAGGAAACCTCGCCAGGAAACCAGACCCTTCACCATCGGCCACCCCGATCAACCCTACCCCTCTCCTCCCAAATCACGGCACCTACTACTACTCCACTCCTCACAAGGGGACCCCCGTCGCCATCCTCTCGAAGAAAAAGCTCCTCCCTCACCCCGTGCAGTCCCGCCTCCAGCTCTAGCCAACCTCCTCGCCCCTCGAACCCCGGTGCCCGCCCCTCACCTACAGCCGCCGCCGCAACGTCTTCACCCTGAAGTCCTCCAACGTCTTGGGGTAAGCCGTCAAACTGCTTGAGCTGGTTCAGCGCCGCCATCTTCCCGTCCGGAAGCAGAGCCCGCAAGCGGCCGTTTTACTTCCGGGTCCCTTAAACCCATCTTCTTCCTTCATTCATTGGCTGGGCGTCAGACAATGGGAAATGGCCCGGAGGCTTGTGCGCTTGTGCCATGTGTGCGCGGGGAGCCGAGCTCGTTACACGCTGCGTCACCTAACCTCTGACACCCAAGAAGCAATCGAAGGCCATCTTTGATTCTGGAACTGTTGCCTTAAGTGGAAACACGGCGGCCATGTTTAATGAGGGCACATTTCCTCCCATCACTGCATGTAATCTGGATTTAAATAGGGCGGGAGACCATCAGTTTTGCAGGCAGAAATATTGACTATAATTTAATATGTATATACTCATTTTGGGCAAAAAAAAAAAGTAGATTTCTCTGCTTTCTCTCTGATTAAGTCCCACTGTCCCCTAGGATATGCATATGGAATATTATCCCTTTCAGTCCCATGGGGACACATTGTTTCTGTAGGTATTCACAACCACAAAGGCCTCGGGCATGGTCCAGCGCTGATGCGCGCTCGTCGCTTACAGTGACCCCTGCGCCCAATGAGAACGGCTTTAGCAGGGCTCGCCACAAACTTCTCACACGCGTGCGGAAGCTAGGTCTTATAACTTTTTTAGATCATGCTTCAGGAGCGCAGGGCCTGTCACAGTGAGCGGTTTCGCCCAATGAGGGCGAAGCAGCTCCGTGATGTCACAGGCCCGCCCCTTGACACGCCCCCGGACCGCGCGCGCGACCAGCCAGGAGGAAACACCCCAGGACAGCCCCTCAATTTCCTCAGCCTCGACGCGCTCCTCCGCACGCGCGCTGCAACCCTGGACGCAGCCAAGGCTTTCTGCCCCAATCAAAGATGGCAGCTTGTAACCGCAGTCTTTTTTTTGCCCTCCAAAGATGGCCAGCTGTTGACCATGGTCCAAACCAACAATATGGGATTGGGCATTTGTGCCAGTGGCTTCTCAAAAATACTGGACACAAGGGTAAAGGTTGCGACATGCCGGCACGAACCACCTCTCCGCTCCATGCTGTTTCTCTCCCTCTCCTTGGCCTCGCCATCACCCCGCAGGCTCCTGACAACCGTCCTCCTGCATTACCCACCAGCACCGATCAGGATAAAAGGAAACTGTCCCACCCCCTAGCAGCAGCCCTGCTCGCGGAAATCCCTCACCCCCCCAGCCGTCAGTTCCTATGTCCAGAGAGTTAATACTGAACATACATGACCAGTATTACCTCTAATTTTTTTACTGGACAGTGTGTCCAAATACAGGCTGTCATGTTCATACTTGGACACCTGGCAACCCTACCGTGCCAGAATCAAACATGCCACTGAAGGTTCACATGAATTTTTGGTATCCAGCATGTCCTATTGATCTGGGCTGTCCGAAGTTTGGACACTGTCTACAGGTGGGTGATTGTGGTGCAGAGGCCGTGGAATGCACACGAGTGAGACACAGAGTGCGCACGACATACCCGGGGACCGGAGCTGCGTCTACAGACGCGAACTTGGAGAGACCCACTTGGAGCTATACCGGAGTCTGATGCCCAGCCAATACCAACCTGGACGATCCGATATATGATCCAGTGGTCCAGTGTTGTCCATGCAGCCGGTACCGAGCTATCACTCTCTATATTCAGTCTGCTTGTGAGTGAATCTTCTTTTTTTTTTATACCATAATCTATATATTAGTGGGCATATTACACTTTGGTCCCCCCTCTTTTCTCTTTTCCCCCCTCTTTTCTCCATTTTCTATTTTGTATTTATGTGAGAGACGTGCAGTGGTATGACAGGGATTTGGGGAAATTAACAATGGCTTCTTCATTCAGCCGTAACTTTAAACGCAGGTGGGCAACCTATTTTACATGTAGCCACAGATTGGGCGATTAGAAGTGAAAATAGCCACACCATGCAAAAATGTAGTTACTGTATTTTGTTTGCGCATGCAAAAATATAAAACAACACAGTGTGTTGTGTGTGGTGTATACATCACACACACCACCCCCCAACATAGACCTTAGCCAGAAGGGGGACAGTACAAGGAACCGCGCTAAACCAAAATCGAGCTGATGGGCGGGGGGGGCAGTTTAGCTAGTCAAGCAAGGACGGGGCAGAAAGATGGAACCACCAAATTGTTCAGGGGGTGAATCAGTCGGGGGAACGAGCACGCGGCGCAGTTTTTTAAATGGAATGATCCTGGGTTCCCTCCACAGCGCTTGCGCAACTGGTCAATCGGCTTCCATAACTCCCCCCCTCCCCCCTGGTGCCGTCGTTCGATGAAGGTGAGAGAGGCTTATTGACGGCGGAGTCTTCTTCTCCGCATGGGAATCTGCACAGCTAGGCTGTGCAGTACAGCAGAACTGAGTTCTTGGAGGGGAAGGTAGGGCTAAACTAGATCAATATTAAATTCACCACACTTAGCCTGCCTGCCACTTTGCCCAAGTGGCGAATGGCGATAGGGTTGCCCCACCTCGTCTTTAAACACAATACAGTTTTAATGAATTATATGTAACACAGTTTGCCACCCCCCAATGCAGATGGGAACCATATGTGGAAATAACTTGTGTTACGTGTGTGGTGCGTTACCTGATCAGAGAGCCTGAACCTCCCGCCGCTGGGACCTATGGTTACCTTATTATTCCTTTCCTGCTGTTACTTGCGCCTGCTAAAACTCTGACTCAGGAGGCCCATCATTCTCTCCCGTCTCGATTACTGCAACCTACCTGCTGTCCCGGCTTCTGCCTTTCACCTGTCTCCCCATACATCTATACTAACGCTGCTGCCAGATCACTCTACTCTTTCCCTAAATCTGTCTCACGCCTTCCCTGCTGAAATCACTCTCCTGGCTTCCTATCAAATCCCGTATCCCACGCACTCAATTCATCCTCCTCACTTTTAAAAGCTTTACATTCTTCTGCCCCTCCTTAACTCAGCCCTATAGCTTCGTTATGCACCATCCCGACTCTGCGTTCTTCTCAAGGATGTCTTCTTTCTACCCCCCTTTGTATCTAAAGCTCCTCCGCTTAACCTTTTCCAGCTCTTCTAGAACCGCACCCTCTTGGAATGAGCCCTTCCCCTCATAACCCGACTAGCACCACTCCTCTATCCACTTTAAGACCCACCTTAAGTCACACTTGCTTAAAGAAGCTATGAATACACTGATAATCCTGACACATGACACTAAAGCTTGGCCCCTGCAGACGCACTTACTAGAATTCCTCTCTCTACTGTCCTGTACATTTCTCCTATCTACCAATTATATTGTAAGCTCCTCGGAGCAGGGACTCCTCTTCCTTAATGTACTTTTATGTCTAAAGCACTTTTCCCATGACCTGTTATTTATATTATCTGTTATTTATATGATATGTTACTTGTGCACGCTATGTACATTTATGGCGCTATAATAATAAAGACATACCACCTGTAAGGGTTCCCAACAGGGTGGGATGGTCCTCTTACAGGAACAATATATATAAGTGCCCGCACACAAGTATTGCTGAGCAACCGTTTTTCCTATAACTAATAACCTTGGTACTCTGTACCACACACTAATATGCAAAAAAAAAAGCTGGTGTGCTGTGCACGCGCCAAGTATTGAAACTTCTTGTGTGGTTGTCAGCAACATATAAGTAACAATAATTATTACTGCTTAGAGTAGAGTAAATTTGATTGGCGGGGTCCTAGTTTATGGCAGCGCGTACCATCATCATGGTGCGGGAGCTCACAGGGGGGGGGGAGAATAAGCCATCATTCAGGGCGGTTTCTTAACGGTAACACTTGGGGTCTGCAGTGCATGTGTCGCGCGGAGCGATGGCTGCGTCAGAGTGCGCGCTGCTGTCAGCGAGTGCGCGCGTGCGTAGTGCGCCTGTCGGAGAGTGTGCGTCGCGTCAGAGTGTGGCGTGACGTGTAGAGCGGTGTGTGCGTCAGAGGTGTGTGTGGCGTCACGTGTGACTTCAGCGAGTGTGCCTGCGGTAAGGGTGGTGCGATGGGTCAGAGTGTGCGTGCGCCGTCACGTGCGTCGTCAGAGTGTGCATCGGCGCGTCAGAGTGTGCGTCGCGTCAGAGTGTGCGTCAGTTGTCGCGTGCGCGTCATGTGCGCGGAAGCGTATTGTGCTTGCGCATGCGTCAGTGTGTGTATGTGTTTATTGGCCAGCATTACCAGCATCATGCCATGTTGAGGTCGTGGGGGCGGGAGCTCACGGAGGGAGAGGAACTAGGCACAAATCTTTCCGGCGCGGTGTTCGGTACATCACTGGGGTGTGGCGTGCTGTGTCAGTGCTGCTGGTAAAGGGTGTGTGTGGTGACGTGCGTCAGTGTGTCTGCTGTGTCAGAGTGTTGTGTGTGTCAGTGTGCGCGTGTGTGCGTGCTTCAGTGGTGCGTGATCAGGTCAGAGTTGTGACGTGCGGTCAGAGTAAAGTGTGGTGGTGGGTGTGTCAGTCAGTGTGTGTGGGTGTGAATAATTTCAGTCGTTGGTTTCATCAGGTTGTTAGTTCAGCAAAGAGATGTATTCAGTCATTGTTTTGAATCCAATTAATGGTGTGATGTGTAGTTCAGTCAAGTGTGTGTATGGTCGTCATGGGGTGTATGTCAGTGTGTATCGTGCAGTGTGTGGTGTGCGCAGTAGTGTGTGTGAAGTCAGTGGTGTGTGGTGTCGTCATAATGTGGTGTGTGATGTGTGGGTTCCAGTCAGTGTGTGTGTGTGGTCAGTCATGTGTTGTGTCACAATTGTTGTTGGTGTCAGTCAGTGTGTTTGTGTGTGTGTAGGTGTCAGTCAGTGGTAGTGTGTATGTCAGTGTGTGTGTGTTAAATGTATGTCAGTGTTTGTAGTCTCATCAGTGTGAGTGTGTGGTGGTGTGTGTGTGTGGTGTCTGTCCAGTGTATGTGTATCTATCGTGTGTACACACACGTATGTATCTCTGTCTGGTGTCCTGCCGCCCCTCTCTCTCCTGACCCCCCCACCCCCGGCGGCAGTCCGGACTTGGGGGGTCAGTCGGTGAGTCTTACTGAGCATACCCCCCCCCTCCCTGGCGTGTCCTCAAACCCCCCCCCGGCGGCAGCGCTCAAAACCCCACCCACCCAGTTAGCCGGAGGTGAGGCGACAGGGCCGGGGGGGAGCCTACTATGCCATAGACAAGTAGAGGAGAAAAAGAGAAACTGGCAATGCGCAGGATAAGAAGCGACAGAGAATTGGCGGCAGGCTGAGCCCTGCCCCGTTGCTACTTCGCGTGAAGCCCGCGGCATGGCGCAGGGCCGAGGCAGCTAATCATTGCTAGCCGGTGGATGGGCGGAAGAGAAGCGGCATATGGGCGGCATGGCAGTCGGGAAGGTAACGATGCGGCCGTTAGGAGCGGCGCCAGGCGCCCAGGCCCCTCTCCGTCCATCTGCATGGCAGCGGGCGGGAACGGCGCCGCTGCCAGCCGTCTGCGGCATGCGTAGGCTTTTCTCTGACGTCCCCATGACTACTAGCGCATGGCGGCATGGCAGCGGACGTATGGGGGATATGGGAGGCATTTAGGCGCGTCGCCGGCGGCTATCACACCACCAGCCGCATCGCCAAGCATATAGATCATCGCCCGTGGTGGGGGAGCAGGGGCCATTAGGAAGCGTCGGATGTCAGTTTTGGGGTCGGGCTGATCCAGAAAACACAGCCAGGCCTCACCTCACGCACTGACGTCCATCCCGTTTCATTCTGTCTCACAAATCCCTATTTTTGCCCCATGCGAATGAGTGCCACATAAAAGAAAGTTTCACTTCATAACCATATGTATAGAAGTTCACCACCCCACACACAATCACATAGGTGTCCCCAACAAAAATACAATAGGGGGCTGGGACACCAATTCCCTGATGTCCTTCGTTCAGTGCCCCATAAACCCACCAATCGTGTTGGAGAGTGACCGCTATCTGTGGGTGTTAGTGGTCACACTTAGGGTACCTGCCGGGGCTCCCGCACCCTGGTACAGCAAGATAGAAACAGAATGGGAGCCCGCTTGATCCGACGTGCCGTCCGCCTCTGCGCGGGGTGAAATTCCGGCTGGAGGATTATATCACTTACCGTCTTACCTTGGGGCGGTCCTCTCCAGCCCGCAGCCAACAGTCACTGCGTGGCGGGGTCCTCCTTTAAGGATAGTCTCTATAGAGGGGTCTGAGCCCAGGACCCAGTGATCAGCTCGCTTTGCCGATCGTGGTTCCTTGGGCTATAAAATCAGCAAACGCGGGGAAGATTCCTTAAAGCTCTGTCCCTGAAGTAAACCACCAAGCTGGAGTCAAGGGAATAAAGTATTCGGAGCCTAGTGGGGGTGCTAGCCTAGTGCAAGGGGCTACTGTACTGCTCCCTGCACACCTCACTTACCCAGTTCCAATTTCAACTGTACTTTCAAACTGTCTTTATCTCACAGCTTCACTGGTGCCCAGCAACAGTGAACTGCAGCCTCTGAGCTGCTATACCTCCTATCTAACATTCAAGCAAAGGTGGCCAGCTCCGCCCTGTGGCTACGCTGCAGCATGTGACAATCCCATAGAGGATGACGGTGCTACATTACAAAGAAATAAACATCCCTATCCCTCTGTACGGGCTGGGAGGTATAGCCTCTTCAACTATAACACCCCAAGTCACAGAGATAGCTGTACAGTAACTAAATAAGAGGCATTTTGTGGCAGAGTCTCCTGGGTCTGGGTTGGAGTCCGCTGTGCACGGGAATAGAGGTTCTATGTTCCTGGTGTCTCTGTCAGCAAAAGTGGAATGAGGTAGTGGCCCGCTCCAACAAACAGGTGATAGTGGGTTACTAACGGCCTCAGCGCTGTTCGGGAGCTCCTGGTGACAAATAGATCCATGATGAAGAAGTAGGGAATCAGGCACGGGGGAAAAAAAGAACGGTCTTACCCTTTCGTCCAATTAATTTTCACTAAAGTGCGCGCAGGGTCATAATGTTGATTTCGGAAAAACAAACAAACACATACAGCTCAACCCGTTTATGCACGATCCGCTTATAACGCAGGTGAAGCGTTTTTATAAGATTGATCGACTATTAAAAAAAATAAAAAATTTGCACAAACCACACTGCGCACACCACACAACAACACACACACTGCGCCCACTCAGCCACACTCGCCCCTCACAGCACACTGTCGCCCATCACTGCCACCCAACACACTGTGCATACACACTGCACACAAAATGTTAACGCGCACCCTCCACACAACCTGCCCCACCACAGCCACCACTGTACCACCGCACCACTCAACACTGCACCAACTCACTGCACACTTGGCACCCCACTCACAGCACGCTGCACCTCCCACCTGCCACCACAATCAACGCACATTCCCAGCCCACTCACGCACGTGAACCCACTCACAACACAACTGCACACACTCACAGACACCACTGACACACACTCACAGCAACTGCACTGCACACTAACACGCACACTGCACACACATACACGCACACTCCGGTGCACATGCACCCACACTCACAGCACACTCACTGACCCATAAACAACACGCATCCTGACACACAAAAAAAAAAACCTCACAGTCCACACACTCCACCACTCCGCACATCACTGCCTCCACTCACGGACCTCAGCACACACTGCCACATTAAGAGCACACTCACAGCACCTGGCCACACAACTCACAGCACATCCACAGCATCACACCTACAGCAACCACTCAGCACAGCACCCCCACTCACAAGCACACTCAGCACATGCACAACTAACCTCTACTGCACACTCCTGCACACACCCTTTACACGCTCACACCATGGGGGGGGGAGGGTTGGGTCATATGAGGCCTGCCGAGTGCAGGCTGCGATGGGGGACGGCTGGATTGTTGGGGGGGTGGGGATATGCTGGGCTTGGGGGAGGGGGGTATCGTGTCTGGGCTTGGGGGGGGGGGTCGCTTGAGGGCTGCGGAGTGCGGGGGCTGCTGATGGTATCGTGCTGGGCTGGGGGGGGGGGGGCAGTATTCAGCTGGGAGAAGTGCAGAAGTGTTGATGCATGGGAATCCCGAATGGTACCGCAGTACTAAATATTTGTTGGGATATTATTCCGACAATTCGACCGGAAAGTTTTAATCATCCAATGAAAAGGGGGGGTTATGTGCAAGGAATCCAACGCTTTGGGCATATACAGCCTTCTCGTCAAGGTAGTAGTCTTGTCAGCACAAAACCTTCTTGCGGCAAGAGTATCAATTCGTCGTGCAGTCTCTTTGGCACCACAATTCGTAAACTGTGCTCAAAGAGTCTCCTTTGCAGTTGTCCAGCAGGTGGCTTTTACATGTCTGCATTGAATAGCCAGTATAGGACTGGTTAATTGTCTAATATCTGCAATAAACCTTCTATCACCTGCTGGATTCCTCAACCACTACAGGCTTCTCATTGAAGCCTCTCTTAGACAGTGTCTATGTTTGGACTTTGAGACTTTTTGACTCATTGCAGGGCATTATTAGAGTGTCTGCCCCGTGTGCTTTTGTTTAGATTTAAAATGTTCACTTGTAATATATTGTAATATCATATATTGTAATAGTATGATAGTAGCCCTGAAGTGGGCTCACTCAGGTTTTCGGTCGCCACTCCCCCCTAATTCACATATGTTGACGTCAGTGTAAGGCTATAAATGGCCCCCCACCCTATGTTGTAGACGCATTCCTCAGGAGTCTGACTGGGGTTCTCACTAGTTTTTTGTCACTGATTGATTGTTTTCCAGTTGTATACATCGCCCAATTTTAGCCAGTCACTCATTAAATAATGCTCAGCAAAGTTGTACGCTCCCGTCAGTGGGCATAGGAACGCGCACCGTAGGACATCACCGTCTTCCTATTGGCCCGCATAGCACGGGACCTTTGAAACTCGCCATTACTTGCACCGCTGCTGGATGAGCGAGCGGCTACCACGCCCCCCATCAGAGGTTAAGTATCACGTCGA
This sequence comes from Ascaphus truei, assembly GCA_036426205.1. NCBI lineage: Eukaryota > Metazoa > Chordata > Amphibia > Anura > Ascaphidae > Ascaphus > Ascaphus truei. The sequence goes on from WSYH01005520.1 coordinate 29,599, forward strand.
AGCGGGTTTCCAGAACCGAAATAGAATGGGGCGTAGGTACCACGGAGACCCCCCTGCTCAAATCTCTTGTATATAAATAAAAAGTGCTACTTGTCCTCATAGGGTTCCCCACGTAACCACTACGCCCTATTGAATCGCCAACATTAGCCAGATTATTTCTCACATCACTGTCTCCCTGCAAGCTTTCCACTAAGATCCACGGTGGATAATAATCCTCTAAAGCTATTATACTTTGGCCACATGTTTTGTGAGTGTCTCTGTGAACGTGGGTTTTTGGACGGCTCTATCAATTAACACATTTATGCTATAAAGTTCCTGGCGCCCATTATCTAATGCACTTTCATAACAGCCACGCCAGCACTGGAGGCTGGCTGAGAGACAGAGTACACTTATATGGAAACAGGAAAATAGCTGTCCTGGCGCTCAGGTATTACAGTTCTAAGCACGTAGGGGTCAATGTTGTGTGCGCAAATGGGAGCGAGTTGAGGGCAGATGCGGACCACTGAACAATCAGGGCTGGAGGGAAATCCCTTACCTCTACTGTGCTCCTCGTATGGGTCCCTGCTTTCTTCATCGACCCCAATTTCATCATACCCGCGGCGTGCCGTTAGATAGAAATGAGCTGGAGTGAAAAGAGTCCGGCGTACTGTCGGAGCGGCACACATCCATGAGCGACTAAAAAAAATCCGGTTTGGCAATAGAAAGTTTTTAATACCAACGACAACACACATAGAACCCAGGTACCCCTCAACCTCCCCCTCACGGTTTACGCGCTATGGAAACAGCGCTGTCTCTGGTTAAGTAGCGAGGGTGAGGTCACAACCCAAACATTTAAAAATGAAAAAAGCCGCGTGAAAAACGGGCTGATTGACCCTCAGTCAATCACATGATGCGTTCTCCAATCGTTCCTCTGGAACGCCTCTGGAGGAAGTCTCACACATCTCGCAGAACTTCTTCCTAACACATTTATGGCTAATCAACTGTTTCAACTCTGGCCCTCCGAGATCGCAAGCTAAACAGCCTATCTTTTCTCTTGCACTATCACATGCACAGTCTAACCCCCCCCGCACTGTTCTCTGTCCTTTGATACTCCTACTCAAACCACCGCTCAGCTGCCTCTCCCTCCCCTCCATCTCCGCTCAGGACGTTGCTGACTATTTTTAAAGAACAGGTGGAAATCCATACGGGCAGAACATCCCCTCTGTTTTTCTTCCTCCCATCCCCTCTTCCTAAATCTCCTCCTTCCTTCCTTGACTCTTTTTCCACTTGTCCAGAGGAGGATGTGTCGCTGGTTGTTCGCCTCTTCTCCCTCTACACTTGCCTGCCCTATTGACCCCATTCCCTACCTCTCCTAAACCACAGCTCCTGACTAGAATCCCTACGCTCACCAAAAAAAAAGCATTTTTAACATACCTCCTTCTGCTCTGGAACCTTTCCATCCTCCTTAAAACTGCACAGTCATACATACTCAAAACAGCAAGCTTGACCTAACCTGTCTTTCTACATCAGACCTGTCACTCCCCTCCCTGCCTTTTGCCTCTACACTCCTTGAAGCGTCTTCTATTTCGCTCCATTGCTTTCCATTGTCTTCTCAACACCAATTCTCTCCTAGACCCTCTACTTCTGCTTCCAGCACGTGCTCACTCCACCGTAAACAAGCCCTCACTAAATAACTGACGACCTCCATGCTGCCTAAAGACGAGGCCATTACACTCTGCTCATATTATCGACCTCTCTGTCAGCATTTGACACAGTTGATCACCCTCTTCGCCCTCCACATTCTCCTCTCCCTACTCCCTAGGTGTTGAACAAACTCTATCCTGATCCATCCTCACCATCTACCTCTCCCATCGTAACTTTTAGTGTCTCTACTCTTCATAACACCTCCTCCTCCTCTATTGATCTCTATGTGGGTACCCCAGGGCTCTGTCCTAGGACATCTCTGTCTCTTTTTCTCTGGTACCACTCTCGCTAGTGACCTAAATAAACTCTTTTGGGTTGAAATAATATCACCTCTTAATGATATGCCGACGACACACAAATATAACTTTTCCAACACTGAACTTTACCCCTGGCTGTAAACCAAAGTTTCCTGATGTCTCTCTGCTATAATCTCTCCTGGATGGCCCTAAAAAAAAAAAATCAACGCTTAAAACTCAACATGCATAAACAGAGCAAAAAAAAAAAAACAAAAATCCTCATACTTCCTTCCTCCCAACCAGGCCCTAATATACCCTACCTCCTTCACCATTACTGTTGGAACTCATCATTCACAACACCATTAGCCCAAGCACCGTCTGCCTAGGGGTCACCCTCACTCGACTCCTCCTCCACATTCCGCCCCCTCACATTCAAAACCTTTTCTAAAACTTTTGTCGTTTTTTCCTCCCATATAACAAAGATAATGCCCTTTTCTCACTCTGTTTTGCTCTCGACTGCTAAAACTCTGACTCAGGCTCCTCATTCTCTACCCGTCTGGATTACTGTAACTCCTTGCTGTCCGGCCTTCCTCCTCTCACCTGTTTTTTTCCCCTAAACCATCGAATCCTAACGGCTGGCGTCCGATCAATTCCGCGTCTGCTCACACTCCATTCATTGCCTCACTTTTAAAAGCTTTATTACACTCTTCTCGCCCTCCTTACATCTCTGCCCTAATTTTCTCATTATGCACCATCTCGACCGACTCTTGCGGTCTCTTGCTCAAGAATGTCTTCTTTCCTACCGCCCCTTTTGTACTAAAGCCCTCTCCTCAACTCTCCACCTCCCGCCTTAAAAACCTTATCACTCATCTGACTTGCCGCCCCACACCTCTGGAATGCCCTTCCCCCCTCAGTACCCAACACACGACTGCCCCTCTCTTTAAAGCAAACACCTCTTACTTTAAGACCCACCATTAAGACACAGCTTGCTTAAAAGGAAGCATATGAATAGACTGTGGATATTCTGAACACCTGATACATACGCTTGGGTTGGCCCATGCAGACGCACTTACAAAAAAAAAAAAGAACTTAGACCCCTCCTACTGTCCCCCCTCGGTAAGTTCTTCCCTACCTCCCATTGAGACGTAGCTCCTCGTTGCAGGATTATTCCTCTTCCTAAGTTACTAAAAAAAAAAAAAAAAATTTATGTCTAAAGCACTTATTTCCCAGACTTTATATTATCTTATCTGTTATTATTTTTGATACCACATGTATTACTAGCTGGTGAAGCGCGTATTACATTAATGGCCTATATATAAAAACGACCATCCATACAACACATTAACATGTTGAAGAGTCAGAGCCAGATTTAAAAAAAAAAGAACAGTGATTGCAATTGTAGCCCCTGCTGGCAGGCTCCGGCGAGCAAATGCTCTGCTTCTCTCCTAGGGGGAGGACTGCAGGGAACACTGGGGTGGAACAGGTGGAATATAGGGGGGCAGTTAAGTTGCTAGGCAGAGGGAGAACCAGAAGACCTGCAGCAATATATGGCTCCTATTCTTACATGCCATGGAAACCACACTCACATAAACCCAGTGGACACAGGGACCTGCAAAACCGCTGCATAAGCACCTTTAGAGTGTCAGCAGAGGTCCAGACCAGTGTGGAAGGTAGATAGAGGAGATGCTGACCCCTAAGGATTAATTACTCGTCCCAGAGCCCTTTGGGCAAAGTCCGTAGTCACTAGTTCCTAACAAGCAAGGACAAGACCCACCCGGTTTTGTTGGACTACCGCTTCTCAACGCTGGACGGTTTTTCAGATAACCTATCCCATCTGCCCTCATGGTGAGTTTACTGGATGAACTCGCGGGGCAAAGTATCTGACCACCATTATTTGAGCAGGCTATTGGCAAATCCCATTGACCCTGGAGGCTAGGGAGACTTCCGCATTTATATCCCAACCATCACCCAATGGCCTTTATGAATTCTTGGTGAGTGCAACATTTAGAATGACAATGCCCCGGCTAACCTCCATGGCCTGGTCCTAATCGTTTACTGGGGGGATGCAGACTTGCCAGGGCTTACCTAGAGCTTGCTGTCTTTAGTAACTCCTGGTAATCCCACTTAGACTGTATCTGCGGTGTTTCGCTATGATTAGAGAACTCGGCTTTACGCTTGAAGCACCTCCCAAGTGTCTGGTAGGGAGCAGAGGTCCTGTGACTTAAGGCACGGGTGGTGGAGGGCACCTTCAACCAGCCGCCAGCAAGGTAAAAGCCAGAGTCCCAGTGGCCGTTCCAAAAACCAAGAAACAGGCATGGAATTTTTTGGGCAACCCGCAGGGTACTATAGGAAGTTTGCCCACAGTACCAGCGCCTTGCCAAACCCACATTCACTGATCTGACTAGGAGGCAACGCTGGGCTTATTACCTGGACTCCAGCCTGTGAAAGATGTTTTTCAGGCGTTAAACTGCTCTTGTGGGCCCCCATACTAGTCTGGCCACTGATACAACCAAACATTTTCTCAATCCAGACTGATTCAATCGGACTTTGCATTGGGGCTGTGTTGAGTACAGGTGGGGGAAGACTGCAGAGAGCACCTCTCGTTGGGTGTTACCCTCAGCCGCAAACTTCTCCCCAGTGATTGGCAATATGCCCACAGTGGAAGAAAGACTTTTGCCATTGGTGTGGGCACTCAGAAAGCTCCAACCTTATATTATTGGGCGGGCTTTCACGTCATCACACCGACCACAACCCCTGAGTTGGCTTACAGAGGGCATCAGGGGTGATGCCAAGCTACTAGTGAGCTTGCCCCTGCAGAATTTGAATAAATTCACTATCCAACAATGGTCATAGTGAAAACAAGCATGCGCTGAATGGACTTTTCTAAAATCTCCGTCAGGACTAGCCCTCTGAGAATGAGTTCATTAATGGTGGCATCAGTCTCAACAAACTCTCTCCCCCGTGATGGGCCAGTGGGGCGCACAGGTCCCCCCCTTACGAAGGGGATGTGGAAGGAAGGGGAATTGGCCCGGTTTAAGGGGTTCACCAATATGGCCACCCCTTTGGGACCCTCAACCAAGGCGAGGCAAGGGGTTACCTGGACTGCGGTACTCGGAGTGGTGGTTTTTTTAACTTGCTGCAAATCAGCCAAATAATGTGTATTCCCAGATCCCTCCCCTGTTATAATGTTTTTTGACCACCATGTCAGTGGCTGCACCACCACACACACTAGGATCCTCCGGAAGAGATGGATTATAGTTTAGAAAGTGATTTAGCCTTTGTTCCGCCATGTTCCCGCCTTTTCAGGCTCCATTTTGCGTGTCCCGCCTCCCCCCTTATTCCCATTGCAGCCCCATTATCCCATAATAGACAGGAAATACATGGCGGGTTTGGCTCGTTTTCCATCGAAGACAACAGGTGTGTCGAGCAGAGGAGCGGCGGTTTCCCCCCTTGTAAGTCATGGAGCCATTGACTTCAATGGGGATTCCTCGACGCCCAGTACCCTCAGGATGTCTGACAAAGAGCTTTCATCACTATTATGTCTCAGGTCAACGACAATTGGCGTGGAATCCTAAGTCTCTTATGGCACCCATAAATAAAATTCTTTTTTGCCCCCTGCGCTTGGCAACCCCCCTCTCGAACCACCACCAGGTCCAAGAATCCAGACCACCCATAAAGGTTCGCCCCTTGACTCATTGCGAGAGGGACGGCAAAAATAACAGCGATAAAAACGCTAATCTCGAAACCATTAAAGGTGGAAGCCATATCTCCGTTCTGGAGGACCAAGGTCCTGAACATTTGGGTCGCTGTAGTCACAGTTCACGGCATGGACTGCATGACCAATTCCAACCCTCTGCCGACCAACCAGATGGAGTGTTGGCAAACTGTAAGATTGTCAATTTTTCCCCATAGACTTCAATGTGCGGCGATTACTCTATTGACTGCCTATGGGGCGAGAAGCCCTAATAGCCTTCCAATGGCGGATTTGCCCCCATTGAAAGACTATAGCGGCGGAAACCCATTGACTTCCACGGCGGAGTTGTCATTGGCAGCCGATTGTGGCGGAGCCCCGTTGATTTCAATGGGAAAAAGTTGAAAAGCATAGATCCCTTTTTGAAAGTCGGGAGAATCCTGTGTTAAAAGTACAAAAAGTTTAACTAACTTTTGTGTATCTACTGGTCTGGAAGTGTCGCAGCGGGCTGAAACTTTGGCCACCATGAGTATGTCAACTGGCATGATGGACGTGGGCCATTTCAACCTTATCGGCCCAACAAACGGATTATTTTAATATATAATATGTCTTAATCTTGAAAACTGTATTGGGGTTCAAAGCGGGATAAAGACCCCGAAATTCCTAGCAATCTGTGGAATGGTAAATGCTCAGAGGAGCGACCTCATTCTACACAGACCCCCTTGATCAAGTTCAGCCACTCTTAGCTTTGTATACATAGGGCGGAGAAATGCAGGTCTTGCGTAGGATTTGTAAGTAATGCCAAACCACCCCCTACACTCTCCTCCCTCACCCCCTACTCTCTCCTCCCTCACCCACCTACCTACTCTCTCCTCCCTCACCCCCTGCAGTCCCCCTCGCGCTCCCAGACCTCCTCCGCCCCTCGAACACCCCGGTGCCCGCTCCCTCACCTACAGCCCCGCCGCACGTCTTCACCCTGAAGTCCTCCAACGTCTTGGGGTAAGCGTCAAACTGCTTGAGCTGGTGCAGCGCCTCCATCTTCCCGTCCCGGAAGCAGAGCCCGCAAGCGGCCGTTTTACTTCCGGGTCCCTTAAACCCATCTTTCCTTCATTCATTGGCTGGGCGTCAGACAATGGGAAAGGGCCCGGAGGCTTGTGCGCTTGTGCGCATGTGCTGCCGCGGGGAGCACGCTCGTGTACACTCCTGCGTCACCTAGCCTCTGACACGCCAATGAAGCAATCGGAAGCCATCTTTGATTCTGGTAACTGTGCCCTTAAGTGGGAACACGGCGGCCATGTTTAATGAGGGCACATTTCCCATCACGGCATGTAATAGCTATTTTTAAATAGGGCAGGGAGACCATCAGTTTGCAGGGCAGAAGTATTGACTATAATTTAAATGATGTATATATACTCTTTTGGCAAAAAAAAAAAAGTAGATTTCTCTGCTTTCTCTCTGATTAAAGTCCACTGTCCCCAGGATATGCATATGGAATATTATCCCTTTCAGTCCCATGGGGACACATTGTTTCTGTAGGTATTCACAACCACAAAGGCCTCGGGCATGGTCAGCGCTGAGGCGCGCTCTCGCTTAACAGTGAGCCCCTGCAGCCCAATGAGAACGGCTTTAGCAGGGGCTCGCGCACACTTCCACAAGCGTGCGGAAGCGTAGGTCTTATGAAATTTTTAGATTCAAGCGTTCACGGAGCGCAGGGCCGGTCACGTGAGCGGTTCGCCCAATGAGGGCGAAGCAGCTCCGTGATGTCACAGGCCCGCCCCTTGACACGCCCCCGGACGGCGCGCGAACCAAGGCCAGGGAAAGCACCCGCTTTCCTCAGCCTCAGCGCGCCTCCGCACGGCAGCTGCAACCCTGGACGCAGCCAAAGGCTTTCTGCCCCAATCAAAGATGGCAGCTGTACCGCAGTCTTTTTTTGCCCTCAACAAAGATGGCCACTGTTGACCATGGTCCAAACCAAACTAATTGGAACACTGTGCCAGGTGGCTTCTCCAAAAATACTGGACACAATGGTGAAAGGTGCGACATGCAGGCACGAACCACCTCTCCGCTCCATGCTGTTTCCTCCTCTCCTTGGCCTCACCCGCAGGCTCCTGACACCTCCTCCTGCATTACCCACCAGCAGCCGATCAGGATAAAGGAAACTGCCAAGCCCCCTAGCAGCAGCCCTGCTCGCGGAAATCCCTCACCCCCCAAGCCGGTCAGGTCACTATGTCCAGAGAGTTAATACCGGATACATACATGACCAGTATTACCTCTAATTTTTTACTGGACAGTGTGTCCAAATACAGGCCTGTCCATTTCAATACTGGACACCTGGCAACCCTACCTGTGCCAGAATCAAACATGGCCACTGAAGGTGTCACATGAATTTTTGGTATCCACGTGTCCAGTATTGATCTGGGCTGTCCTGAATTTGGACACTGTCTACAGGTGGGTGATTGGTGCAGAGGCCTGGAATGCACAACGAGTGAGACACAGAGTGCGCACGCATACCCGGAACGGAGCTGCGTCTACAGACGCGAACTGTGAAGACGCCACGTGGAGCTACCGGAGTCTGATGCCCAGCCAATACCAACCTGGAAGATCCGATATATGATCCAGTGGTCCAGTGTGTCCATGCAGCCAGTACCGCTATCTCTATATTTCAAGTCTGCTTGTGAGTGAGATTCTTTTTTTTTTACCAATATATCTATTTTGGCATATTACACTATTGGTCCCCTCTTTTCCCCCCTCTTTTCTCCCCATTTTCTATTTTGTATTTATGTGTAAGAGACGTGCAGTGGTATGACCAGGGATTTGGGGAAATTAAACAATGGCTTCATTCATTCAGCCCGTCACTTTAAACCAGAGGTGGGCAACCTATTTTTCAATGTAGCCACAGATGTGGCGAATTAGAAGTGAAAATAGCCACACCATGCAAAAATGTAGTTACTGTATTTTGTTGCGCATGCAAAAATTTAAAACAACACAGTGTGTGTGTGTGTGTATACACACACACACACCCCCCCAACATACCTGAGCCAGAAGGGGAGACAGGACAGAGGGAACCGGCGCTACCAAAATCAGCTGAGTGGAGGGGGGGGCAGTTTAGCAGAGCAAGCAAGGAGGGGAGACAGGACAGAGGGAACCAACAAATTGTTCAGTCAGTCGGGGGAACGGAGCAGCAGCGGGCAAGTTTTTTAAATGGAATGATACCTGGGTTCCCCTCCACAGCGCTTGCGCAACTGGTCAATCGGCTTCCATAACTCCCCCTCCCCCCTGATGCGGCGTCGTGAAGGTGAGAGAGGCTTATTGACGGCGGAGTGCTTCTCCGCATGGGATCTGCACAGCTAGGCTGTGCAGGACACAGAACTGAGTTCTTGGAGGGGGAAGGTAGGGCTAAACTAGATCAATATTAAATTCACCACACTTAGCCTGCCAATTTGCCACAAGTGGCGAATGGCGATAGGGTTGCCCACCTCGGCTTTAAACAATACAGTTTTAATGAATTATATGTAACACAGTTTGCCACCCCCCAATCGCAGATGGGGACCATATGTGGAAATACACTTGTGTTACCGTGTGTGGTGCGTTACCTGATCAGAAGGCCTGAACCTCCGCCGCTGGGAGCCTATGGTTACCTGATTATTCCTTTCCTCTGTTACTCGACTGCTAAAACTCTGACTCAGGCCCTCATTCTCTCCCGTCTCGATTACTGCAACCTCCTGCTGTCCGGCCTTCCTGCCTTTCACCTGTCTCCCCTACAATCTATACTAAACGCTGCTGCCAGAATCACTCTACTCTTTCCTAAATCTGTCTCAGCGCCTTCCCTGCTGAAATCACTCTCCTGGCTTCCTATCAAATCCCGTATCACGCACTCAATTCTCCTCCTCACTTTTAAAGCTTTACATTCTTCTGCCCCTCCTTACATCTCAGCCCTAATATCTCGTTATGCACCATCCCGACTCTTGCGTTCTTCTCAAGGATGTCTTCTTTCTACCCCCTTTGTATCTAAAGCTCTCTTCCGCCTTAAACCTTTCTCACTTTCTGCCCCACACCTCTGGAATGCCCTTCCCCTCAATACCCGACTAGCACCCTCTCTATCCACCTTTAAGACCCACCTTAAGTCACACTTGCTTAAAGAAGCATATGAATAGCACTGGATAATCCTGGACACATGACACATAAAGCTTGGCCCCCTGCAGACGCACTTACTAGAATTCCCTCCTACTGTCTCTGTACATTCTCCCTATCTACCAATTAGATTGTAAGCTCCTCGGAGCAGGGACTCCTCTTCCTTAATGTTACTTTTATGTCTAAAGCACTTATTCCCATGACCTGTTATTTATATTATCTGTTATTTATATGATATGTATTACTATTGTGAAGCGCTATGTACATTTATGGCGCTATATAAATAAAGACATACACCTGTAAGGGTTCCCAACAGGGTGGGATGGTCCTCTTACAGGAACAATAATAATAATAATGCCCGCACACAGTATATGCTAGCAACCGTTTTACTATAACTAATAACCTTGGTACTCTGTACCACACAGTAATATGCAAAAAAAAAGCTGTGTGTGCTGTGCACGCGCATAGTAAGTGAAACTTCTTTGTGTGTTGTCAGCAACATATAAAGTAACAATAATATTATTACTGCTTAGAGTATGAGTAAATTTGATTGGCGGGGTCATGTTTATTGGCAGCCGTACCAGCATCATGGGTGCGGGAGCTCACAGGGGGGGGGGAGGAATAAGCACATCATTCAAGGGCGGGTGTTCGGTACATCACTGGGGTATGCGTGCATGTGTCAGCGCGCGTGCGTCAGAGTGCGCGCGTGCGTCAGAGTGCGCGCGTGCGTCAGAGTGCGCGCGTGCGCGTCAGAGTGTGCGTGCGCGTCAGAGTGTGCGTGCGTGTCAGAGTGTGTGTGCGTCAGAGTGTGCGTGCGCGTCACGTGTGCGTCAGAGTGTGCGTGCGCGTCAGGGTGTGCGTGTGCGTCAGAGTGTGCGTGCGCGTCACGTGCGCGTCAGAGTGTGCATGCGCGTCAGAGTGTGCGTGCGCGTCAGAGTGTGCGTCAGAGTGTGCGTGCGCGTCAGTGTGCGCGGGCGTCAGTGTGCGTGCGCATGCGTCAGTGTGTGTATGTGTTTATTGGCAGCAGTACCAGCATCATGAATGTTGAGCGGGTGCGGGAGCTCACGGAGGGGAAGGAATAGGCACATCTTTCAGGGGCGGTGTTCGGTACATCACTGGGGTGTGCGTGCGTGTGTCAGTGTGCGTGTGTCAGAGTGTGTGTGTGTGCGTGCGTCAGTGTGTGTGCGTGTGTCAGAGTGTGTGTGTGTCAGTGTGCGCGTGTGTGCGTGCTTCAGTGTGTGCGTGCGTCAGAGTGTGTGCGTGCGTCAGAGTAAGTGTGTGTGTGTGTGTGTCAGTCAGTGTGTGTGTGTGTGTGTCAGTCAGTGTGTTTGTATCAGTCAGTGTGTTTGTCAGTCAGTGTGTTTGTCAGTCAGTGTGTTTGTGTGTGTGTGTATGTGTCAGTCAATGTGTGTATGTGTCAGTCAATGTGTGTGTATGTCAGTGTGTATGTCAGTGTGTGTGTGTGTGTCAGTCAGTGTGTGTGTCAGTCAGTGTGTGTGTGTGTGTGTGTCAGTCAGTGTGTGTGTGTGTGTGTGTCAGTCAGTGTGTGTGTGTGTCAGTCAGTGTGTTTGTGTCAGTCAGTGTGTTTGTGTCAGTCAGTGTGTTTGTGTGTGTGTATGTGTCAGTCAGTGTGTGTGTATGTCAGTGTGTGTGTGTGTATGTATGTCAGTGTGTGTATGTCTCTCAGTGTGTGTGTGTGTGTGTGTGTGTGTGTGTGTGTCAGTGTATGTGTATCTCTCTGTGTGTACACACCGTATGTCTCTCTGTCTGTGTCCTGCCCCCTCTCTCTCCTGACTCCCCCCACCCCCGGCGGAGCTCCGGACCTGGGGGGCTCAGTCTGAGTCTTCTGAGCAGACCCCCCCTCCCCTGGCGGTGCGCTCAAACCCCCCCCCCCCGGCGGCGCGCTCAAACCCCCCCAGTCCCAGTTACCGGAGGAGGCGACAGGGCACAGTGTGGGGGGAATGGCAGCGCCGGACTATAGCCGCACAGAGCTTGGCGGCAGCTGAGCAGCGCCCCTTGCTGCCTGTCGTGAGCCCAGCGGCACATGCGCAGGCCGCAGCTAATCATTGCTCAGCCGGTGGAGTGGGCGGAAGAGAAGCTGGCATGATGGGGCGGCATGGCAGCGGGCAGGTAACGGCGGCCGTTAGGAGCGGCGCCGGCGCCAGCCTCCCTCCTCCTGTCCATCGGCATGGCAGCGGGCGGGGAACGGCGCCGCTGCCAGCCGCTTCTGCGCATGCGTGGCTTTTCTCTGCGTCCCCATGACTACTGCGCATGCGCGGCATGGCAGCGGACGTATGGGGGGAATGGAGGCAGTTAGGAGCGGCGCCGGCGGCTATCACCGCCGCCGCCGCATATGTCATCGGCCGTGTGGGGGGAGCAGGGGCCATTAGGAGCGGCGGATGTCAGTTTTGGGGTCGGGCTGATCCAGAACACAGCCCGGCCTCAACTGCCAGCACTGACGTCACATCCGTTTCATTTCTGTCTCCACAATCCATTTTTGCCCCAGTTCGAATGAGGTGCCACTAAAGAAGTTTCACTTCAATAACCATATGTATAGAAGTTCACCACCCCACACATCAACATAGGTGTCCCCCAAAATACCTAGGTGCTGGGCACCAATTCCCTGATGTCCCTTATGTCCAGGCCCACCCAATGTGTTGGAGATAGCGCTATCCTGTGGAGTGTTAGTGCACAACTATAGGTACCTGCCCGGGGCTCCGGCACCCGGGTACAGCAAGATAACAGAATGGGAGCCGCTTGATCCGACGTGCCGTCCGCCTACGCGCGGGGTGAATTCCGGCGTGGATAATATCACTGTACCGTCTATACCTTGGGGCTGGTCCGTCTCCAGCCCGCAGGCCACAGTCACTGCGTGGCGGGGTCCTCCGTGAAGATAGTCTCTATCTAGAGGGGGTCTGAGCCCAGACCCAGTGATCAGGCTTCGCGCCGATCAGTGGTTCCTTGGGCTAATCAAACAGCTAAAGGGGAAGATCTCCTTAAGGCCTGTCCCTGAAGTAACCACAAGCTGGGGCAAGGATAATAGTTATCTGGAGCCTATGGGGGTGACTAGCCTAGTGCAAGGGGCTACTGTACTGCTCCCCTGCACCCTCACTTACCCAGTTCCCAGCTTCAACTGTCACTCTTCAAAACTGTCTTCATCTCACAGCTTCACTGGTTGCCCAGCAACATGTAAACTGCAGCCTCTGAAGCTGCTATACTCCTATCTATCTAATTGCAGCCGCCCTGTTGGCTACGCTGCAGCATGTGACAATCCCATGAGGGATGCCGGGGCTACATATACAAAGAAATAAACATCCTATCCCTCTGTACGGGCTGGGAGGATAAGCCTCTTTCCAACCTATAACCCCCAAAGTACACAGAGATAGCTGTACAGTAAGTAAGGGCCCTTTGTGGCAGTCTCTGGGTCTGGGTTGATGTCCGCTGTGCACGGGAATAGAGGTCTAGTTCCTGGTGTCTTGTCAGCACAAGTGGAATGATGGTAGTGCACGCACTCAAACAAACAGGTGATAGTGGGTTACTTAACCGCCGGTGCGCTGGTTCTGGGGAGCTCCTGGTGTAACAAATAGATCCAGTGAAGAAGAAGAATCAGGCACACGGTCTTAACCCTTTGCGGTCCAATTAATTTTCACTAAGTGCGCCAGCCGGTCTAATTTAATTTTCGGAAAAAACAAACAAACACATACAGCTCAACCCGTTATAGCACGATCCGCTTATAACGCAGGTTGAGCGTTATTATTATAATATTGATCGAATATTAAAAAAAATAAAAAATTTGCACAAACACACTGCGCACACACACAAACAAACACACACTGCGCCCACTCAGCACACTACGCCCACTCACAGCACACTGCGCCCACTCACTGCACCCACTCACAGCACACTGTGCCCACTCACAGCACACTGCACCCACTCACAGCGCCCACTCACAGCACACTGCACCCACTCACAGCACACTGCACCCACTCACTGCACACTGCACCCACTCACAGCACGCTGCACCCACTCACAGCACGCTGCACCCACTCACAGCACGCTGCACCCACTCACAGCACACTGCACACACTCACAGCACACTCACTGCACACACTCACAGCACACTCACTGCACACACTCACAGCACACTGCACACACTCACAGTACACTGCGCACACTCACAGCACACTGCACACACTCACAGCACACTCACTGCACACTGCACACACTCACAGCACACTCACTGCACACACTAACAGCACACTCACTGCACACACTCACTGCACACACTCACAGCACACTCACTGCACACATTCACAGAACACTCACAGCACACTGCACACACTCACAGCACACTCACAGCACACTGCACACACTCACAGCACACTCACAGCACACTGCACACACTCACAGCACACTCACAGCACACTGCACACACTTACAGCACACTCACTGCACACACTCACTGCACACACCACACTCACATGGGGGGGAGGGGGGTCAGTGAGGCTGCCGAAGTGCAGGGCTGCTGATGGGGATCGTGCTGTGCTTGTTGGGGGGGGGGGATCATGCTGGGC
>WSYH01005521.1:0-14289 GCA_036426205.1 Ascaphus truei
GATGATGCTATATACATACAGATACACACATACATACATCATCATCACGTGTATTACTGCTATGTACATGGATGGTGCTATATACATACAGATACACACACATATGCATTATCATCACGTGCATTACTGCTATGTACATGGATGGTGCTATATACATACAGATATAAACACATACATACATTATCATCATGTGTATTACTGCTATGTACATGGATGGTGCTATATACATACAGATACACATTATCATCACGTGTATTACTGCTATGTACATGGATGGTGCTATATACATACAGATATAAACACATACATACATTATCATCACGTGTATTACTGCTATGTACATGGATGATGCTATATACATACAGATACACACATACATACATCATCATCACATGTATTACTGCTATGTACATGGATGGTGCTATATACATACAGATACACATTATCATCACGTGTATTACTGCTATGTACATGGATGGTGCTATATACATACAGATATAAACACACACATACATTATCATCACGTGTATTACTGCTATGTACATGGATAGTGCTATATACATACAGATATAAACACATACATACATTATCATCATGTGTATTACTGCTATGTACATGGATGGTGCTATATACATACAGATACACATTATCATCACGTGTATTACTGCTATGTACATGGATGGTGCTATATACATACAGATATAAACACACACATACATTATCATCACGTGTATTACTGCTTTGTACATGGATGATGCTATATACATACAGATACACACACATACATACATTACCATCACGTGTATTACTGCTATGTACATGAATTGTGTCATGGAACAGGAATACCCCTATCTGCACTTCTGTTTCACCCCCCCCCCCTTTTCTCGCAGCCCTGCTTGTCCGCTTCTTGGTGCCAGCTGTACTGTATGTGTTTGGCTCTGCACACAAACACAGTGCCATTTCCCCTCTCCCAGCAGCTTGTTGTATTAAAGATGCAACATTATTGCTACATGTTGTAGCTTTCCCAGACACTCCTGTGAGTTGCCATAGCAGCCCCAGCCTTTCTCTCAAATGGGCTAGTCTGCTTTCTCCCCCTCTGCTCTGCCCACAGATGGTCTGTCCCCAGACTATCTTACTACCCAGCATACATTGCTTTTTCCTTTTCCACCATTCCTCTGGACTCGTGAGTACCTCGCTGTAACCCCTGTAATGGTGCTGCAGGATTATCTTTTCACCTCCCTTTACTACTAAGCACACACAGAGATTTAGACCTACACCTCTACACAAGAAACTGTATTTACCTACTTTCTCCAAAATAAAGTAAGAAACGAAACAGACCTTGTCGTGCTTGGAAAAGAGGGTGAGTTGACACTATCTGAGCTAAGTCATCACCACGTGACCCTCTGGCTTCCAGAATANNNAATTGTGCTATATACATACGATACACACACATAGCCATATCATCACGTGCATTACGCTATTGTAAATGGATGGTGCTTATATACATACAGATATAAACACAGACATACATTATCATCACGTGTATATTACTGCTATGTACATGGATGGTGCTATATACTACAGATATAAACATACATACTTATCATCATGTGTACTTATGCTATTTACATGGCTGGGTGCTATATACATACAGATACACATTATCATCACGTGTATTACTGCTATGTACGGATGGTGCTATATACATACAGATATAAACACATCATACATTATCATCACGTGTATTACTGCTTTGTACATGATGTGCTATATAACATACAGATACACACAACATACATACATTACCATCACGTGTATACTGCTATGTACATGGATGGTGCTATATACATAATTATATCACGTTGTATACTGCTATGTACATTGCTGCTGCTATATATACTGTGACATAGTCCAAAGTTGTTGGCAGCTTTCTGCCCATTTTAGAGCAGAAAGTGCAGGAATAGTTACAAATGTCATCCGTTCCACAGCTTCCATTACCTCAGGCACTGGATGGAAATCCAGACCACAGATTACAATGGCTTAGTTCTCCCCTCACCTGCTCTTCTAATCACATGCACAGGGTATTTAGAGCAGAGAGGTTTTTGCATTTCACTCTCTCTCTCTTGGAGCTGGGGGCTGGGGTGTTCGCTACTCTCCTGCATCCAGTATCGAGGTGACGGCCTCTCCACGTATGACAGTACCAGAGGATTGCCTGGACACACACAGAACAGATAAGACAAAACAAATGGTACTGCTGTTGCTAAAAGACTGTGCTGTATCTTGTGTCCCTAAATGAGGAGCATTGTTTTAAGCTGGGGAACCAGTTTAGTTGGCCAGCATTGTTAGAGAGATGATTCTGATGTGTAGTTAGATCCCTGAAAGGATAGGATTGCTATATTGATTTGGTTTATTTCTTGAAATAACAGTGTGGTAAATATTGTAACACTGAAATGTGTGAAACTGCTGAATGAAAGTATCTGAGTACCTCTAACCTACACATGTTTAAAGCTGCAGTAACCTTACTTGGATGAAAATAAAGCAGGCAGAAGCCTGAGTTAAGCAGAAATACTTTGCATGATCCTGTTTGTGTATAATTAACCTAGAGAGACTGTGTCGGGAAGAAACCCAGACAGACGTCAGCAACTGACAAAAGAGGGGCGTTTGTCACATATGGTGGAGAATGCGGGTCGACACTAAAAAGTCTGTGGGTTTGCAAATAAATGCGGGGGTTTTAAATGACCGCCGAGCTGAAACTAAGTACAGATGCTATGTGAAGTCTGTCCTAACTGTGTATATCAGTGTGCTTCTAGCATACACAGAGAATGTGCGAAGTGTGGATGCAATAGCACCCTGAACCCAACAGAAACCAAAATGTTTGCTGAAGAAGAAAAAAAAAAAAAAAAAAATTGCATCTAGCAAGTGCTGTTGTAAAGCTAATGCATTTTGCTGAAGTGAGTGATTGCAGCTAGCAAGTGCTGTATGCAAGTTGCTGAAGGGAGTGAAATTGCAGCTAGCAAATTGTTCCTGCGGGTTTCTAAAATGGCCGACGTGAAATGTTTGTTTTGTAATGTACCTAATCATGAAAAACAGTGTCCCTTTAGGCCATACGATGATGATGATGATGACGACTCGTATGTGGCCCCTGGAGGAGAGCCGTACCCACAGATGAATTTAGTACTGCTGGGCGTCATAAAGTAGGTCACATGGAAGATGTGTGCCCCAAAATTTTCAAAGACAAACAGTCTGCAAAGCAAGCACGCCCTATGTGTGCAAGCAAGATGTGGAAGCTGATACCAGTGAGTTCTGTGCCCAGTACCACTGATATCTCTGGAGCTAAAATAAAGCAAAAAAAGAAGAAGAAAAAGAAAACTGTCCCTCAAGTCACAGGGTAAGTGACCGACGCCACTTGAACCTGCGTCTGTCAGGACATGCGTCAGAAAGGCGCCGGAATGTGCTGCAGACCGGAGGATGATCGGCAGAATGTCACGGGAAACAGTGGCAAAAGGAAACGAGGAGGAGCAAAGGGAAGCTGATCCTTGAACCAGGAATAAGCGGCTTGGTTCTGCACTCCAAGCTGCCCGCCATAATTATGAAGGTCTGTGGCAGGATTTGGTGAAGGAGCGAGAATGTTGGAAGAAGGACAAGATTCTAACATAAGGTGCGAGAAGACGAACGCCGAGTTCGAGGTGTATACTTCCAGCTTTACAAGAGCACGAGGGCTTTGAAGAAAACAGAGTCTCTCTACGGAGGAGCTGGAAGAGGGTGACGACTAGTATGAAAAGCCAACACCGTAATTGTCACCATGGATGAAAAAAACAGATTAAGTCTGACAAATTGATTGCTATCCTAAAACAGAAATACGGGAAGGCTCTACAAGAGGTTCATGCGCTCAGCACAGAGGTGCAACACTTGCGCCTGGAGGGCCACGGTCTGAACACAGAGGCTGGGAATGTTGAAGCAAACCCATGAGATTGCCCTAAGTGAGTTAGAGACTGTAAAGCAAGAAAAATGAGACTCTGAAATTGGAAAATTCAGATTTGATGACCAAGCAGAAAAAAATAAAGAAACAGTTGACTCAGGAAAAAATTAGAAGTGCAGGAAGCACTGATGCACACTCAGAGCCAGCACCAGGAAGAAAAATGGACGCTCTGAGAACAGAATTGGCGAGATGTATGCACAAAACAGAATTCTCTCGTGGAGGAACTTAACATTTTGAAAAAGGAGAAAAGCATTAGAATAATTCAGAAGCACTGCAAAGCTCTTATCAAAGGAAGAGGGAAAGAGAAAATTATCAGCGTAAACGCGCGCAACTATCATCCTACAGGTGCCTACAGAGGGATGAAAATTCGTGTGTTCAATCACCGAATAAAGCAGCCTGTGTTCTTCAATCATTCTACCGTGCCCGCATGGTACGAAAACAGGTTCCTCATATATGAAAGGAGCAACTATAAAAATCCAGTCTCTGACTAGGATGACAGCAGAACAGGGATTCGCTATCAAACCCTGAGAATGCGTCACGGTTATCCAGCGGTTACTTCGCCTGAATAAAGTAGACCTCAGGAAAGAGAGGTCCAAGACTACATGCCTGCCGGCTGCAAAGGTAAAATGCCACAGGGTACAGCCAAGTTAGTGAGAGCCCCATCAAGGTGAAGGTGCTCAGGTAATCAGTGCTTCAATCTTCTAAATACCATATAATGCCCCAAAGGAAAAATCCCAAATCTCTGTGAGTGATGGTCATGAGAAAATACATGGCGTAAGAAGTACCATAAAGGTTCAAAGGTCGCAAATCAAAAGCGACAAGGTCAACGCTGGCCTTGAATTTTTTCCGGATCTCGCCACTCTGGGCCACAATATAAAGACAAAGACTATCCGGGCCCAGAGTTCCGTCAGAGCTAAAGAACAGTCCAGTCATTTGCAGTTTGCAGCGGGCCTATGAAAATAAAGTCAGGAAATGTAATGGATCTGGAAGTCAAGAAAAAAAAAAAAAATGTGTTGGGGAATGACCGATATTTTTTTGTTATTACATCGTGGGACTATGTCAGGACACTTAACTATGCAAATAAGCTACTGTAGTTAAGGTATATTAGCCTCTAGAATAAGCATTTTGTCAATATTATACAATGTTATATTGGTTCTCTGTGTTGAAAATGTAGCTAAAACTAAATTAATATACAGGGTTGATGGCCCTTTCAGTTGGTAAATTATATAATGAAGTATATGGTGCGTAATTATTGTGTATGTGAATACTTAATGTTGTATGTTAGGAGTTAGCTCAAGTATTTCAGGTAGGACGCTCACCCCAGTGAGGTCCATGGCCGCTCACCCCAGTAGGTGTGAGCTGGGGAGGGGGATATGTGACATAGTCCAAGATGTTAGGCAGCTTTCGCCCCATTTTAGAGCAGAAAGTGGGCAGGAATAGTTACAAATGATCCGTTCCACAGCTTCCCATTACCTCAGGCAGCTGGATGGAAAATCAGACCACAGATTACAATGGCTCTAGTTTCTCCTCACCTGCTCTTCTAATCACATGCACAGGTATTTAGAGCAGAGGGTTTTTGCATTTCACTCTCTTCCTTGGAGCCTGGGGCTGGGGGTGGGTCGTCTACTCTCTCCGCATCCAGTATCGAGGTTGACGGCCTCTCCACGTATGACAGTACCAGAGATTTGCCTGGACACCACGAACAGATAAGACAAAACAAATGGTTACTGCTGTTGCTAAAAGACTGTGCTGTATCTTGTGTCCCTAAATGAGAGAGCATTGTTTTAAGCTGGGGAACCAGTTTAGTTGGCCAGCAGCTGTTAGAGAGACTGATTCTGATGTGTAGTTAGATCCCTGAAAGGGGATAGGATTTCTTATATGATTTTGGTTTTATTCTGAAATAACGTGGGGGTAAATATTGTAACACTGAAAATGTGTGAACTGCTGAATGAAAGTATCTGAGTACCTCTAAACCTACACATGTTAAAGCTGCAGTACCGTTACTTGGATGAAAATAAAGCAGGCAGAAGCCTGAGTTAAGCAGCATAATACTTTGCAGACCTGTTTTGTTGTATAATAACCTAGAAGACTGTGTCGGGAAGAGACCCAGACAGACGTCAGCACTACAAAAGAGGGGCGTTTGTCACATACAGATTATAAACACAACATACATTATCATCACATGTATTACTGCTTGACATGATGGTGCTATATACATACAGATACACACACACATACATTTCATCACGTGCATTTGCTATGTACATGGATGGTGCTATATCATACAGATATAAACACATACATCCATCACGTGCATTACTGCTATGTACATGGATGGTGCTATATACTACAGATATAAACACATACATACATTATCATCACGTGTATTACTGCTATGTACATGGATGATGCTATATACATTACAGATATAAACGCATACATACATACAACATTATCATCACGTGTATTACTGCTATGTACATGGATGGTGCTATATACATACAGATATAAACACAAACATACATTATCATCACGTGTTACTGCTATGTACAGGATGGTGCTATAACCACACAGAATAACCATACATACATTATCATCACGTGTATTACTGCTATGTACATGGATGGTGCTGATATACATACAGATATAAACACATACATACATTATCATCACGCATTACTGCTAGTGCATTGCGACAAACGGCTCCCTTTATTTAGCGCCGCCAGCTTGCCAGGCTCTTCGCGACTCATTTCTAGGGTTTAATTTGTAGAAAGGAGGACAAAACCGGTATATTACACCACACACACACACGGGGCACTAAGCCCTCAAACCGTTTATTTCTCCAGTAGTGACACTAAACATTTTTAAACACTGTCACTTTACAAACACAAAATCATATAAATAAACATCTACTCCTCAGGAGTTCTAACTCACATGCATGCCCCTATCTGCAATGTTGGCTGGGTAAGCCAGTTAGCAACTTTAACACACCAGAATATCCATAGAGTCAGGCACAGGGATCCAGAGCAGAAGTGGAGACCCATCTCCCGCTCCCCCCCTCCCTCCCCCCCCCCACCCCAAGGGGCAGCGCAACCCCCCTGCATCTCCCGCGCGGGCAGGGAGGCAGGCACAGGATCAAGCAGAAGGGAGACACATCTCCCCCCTCCCCCTCCCCACTGGCGGCCACCCCCTCCATCTCGCGCAGGCTGACAGCCACAGGGATCGGGCAGAGGGAGGGCACCACACAGCGGCAGATCGGGAGCGAGCACACGTCACTGGGAGACTCATGAATATTCATGATCTTCACTGACTGCCGGAGGCAATTATAAACAAATGCCAGCTTTTAATAGCGGTTGGTCAGGGAGCAGCTACTCTTGTCTCCGATGTACGGAGTTGACGCTTGCTACAGTTTGCATAAACAACTCAAGTTGTTTTTTCAAGCTGCAGCAGCGTCACTGGTATTCGTTAGCCAATCAATCTTCTTGAAAATGATTTGAACAGAGCCACACTCATCCCTAAGCTGAGGACTGTAGGACCCGCCTCCTCAACGCTAGCAAAGGTCTGCTGGGGATGATGTGCACACACACGCCCAGCAGACTGACGCTCGCACACGCGGACCGCGCCCTCTACCTCCTGTCTCTGCCACCCTGAACTCGGCAGAAAAGTCTGCCCACTATCCTTGGGAATATGTACAACATGGATGATGCTATAGTGGGGGACCAGGATCTCAGATACAAAGAAAGATTTGGTGGTAAGGGACCCCATTTTAGGAAAGGTAGATAGGGCAATCTGTGCGGGACCGCATGAAACCGAACAGTTTGTTGTCTCCCGGGTGCTCGGGTTCGGCACATGCGGATCGGATAGACAGATTTTTGGGGGGGGCTGGGATTGACCCGGTGGTCTTGGTACATGTTGGCACCAATGACAAAGTTAGAGAAAGATGGAGGGTCCTATAAAAATGATTACAGGGATCTAGGCCAAAAGCTTAAGGCAAAGACCTCCATGGTAGTATTTCTGAATACTACCAGTGCGGAGCATACCGCAGGGAGACAGTCAGAGGTCAGGGAGGTTTAATGCTGGCTAAGAAAGTGGGTGCAGGAAGAGGGGTTTGGGTTTTTAGAGCACTGGGTACTCCTTTTCTGAGAGGTGCCATCTATATTCTAGGGACGGATTGCACCTCATGAAGAGGATCTTCTGTGCTAGGGGGGAGAATGCTAAAAAGGTTGAAGAAGATTTAAACTAGAATGGAGGGGGGGAGGGGAATGAAACAGATAATGAACTAAATGGATAGATGAGGAACAAGGTGTGTATGGAGGTAGAATGGGGGCAAGTGCAGTTTGACAAGTTTGAGATACCCATAGTAAATTAGGATAATACTAGAACACTTCTAATGACTAAAACCAAGTGGGGAGCAGAAAGGAAGGAGCAGATAAGATCAATAGTACAGGCTGAAAAAAAACTTAAATGCATGACTTGCTAAGCCCCTCTCCCTCGCAGCGCTCCCGCCACTGCAGATAGGCGGACGCTGACATACACAGAACGCTATGTATATGGGTCTTGTAGGGAGCGGGAGCCGGAGGGCGAGGGAGGTGGGGCGGGAGTGGGAGGCTTGAAACGGAGGGGGGCGTGGCTCTGAGGCGGAGGCCTCGCTACTCTTCCCCTCCCACATCCTTCCCCTCCACGGCTGCTGAGGAAGTTAATCACAAGCAACACACCACACAGACTCATACACACACGCAACTTTCCTCAGCACGTCACACCCTCTCCTGTCTCACACACAGCCAGCCTCTCTTGCCGCGCCCACGTCCTCGCATGCAGGCAGGCAGGCACCATACACATACACACACACAGTACAGAGCAGTGCACTCCACACTCCTCCCCGCTCCCCGAAAGCCTCTCCTTCACTCCCGAAGCCTCCTCAGCTCATGGCTACACAGCCAACACCACGTGACGCGTCGCAGCTAGGATTCAATTCTCTTGTATCCCCCGCGGCTGACGCGTCACAGCGTTGTTTAGTGAGCTGTGCAGCCAGGGGGGAACCGGGACCGGCTCGGGGATTCCCTGTGTGGTGGGAGAAAGCCCCCGTGCAGCGCCCGCTGCCGGGCGGCAGCGGCTCCAGCCCTAATGCAAGAATCCTGCTTCCCTATCTGAGCTAAGTCATCACCACGTGACCCTCTGGCTTCCAGAATAAATTGTGCTATATACATACAGATACACACACATATGCATTATCATCACGTGCATTACTGCTATGTAAATGGATGGTGCTATATACATACAGATATAAACACATACATACATTATCATCACGTGTATTACTGCTATGTACATGGATGGTGCTATATACATACAGATATAAACACATACATACATTATCATCATGTGTATTATTGCTATGTACATGGATGGTGCTATATACATACAGATACACATTATCATCACGTGTATTACTGCTATGTACATGGATGGTGCTATATACATACAGATATAAACACATACATACATTATCATCACGTGTATTACTGCTTTGTACATGGATGATGCTATATACATACAGATACACACACATACATACATTACCATCACGTGTATTACTGCTATGTACATGGATGGTGCTATATACATACATTATCATCACGTGTATTACTGCTATGTACATGGATGCTGCTATATACATACTGTGACATAGTCCAAAGATGTTAGGCAGCTTTCTGCCCCATTTTAGAGCAGAAAGTGCGAGGAAGGTAGTTACAAATGATCGTTCACCGCTTCCATACTCAGGCAGCTGGATGGAAAATCAGACCACAGATTACAATGGCTCTAGTTCTCCCTCACCTGCTCTTCTAATCACATGCACAGTGTATTTAGAGCAGAGAGGTTTTGCATTCACTCTCTCTTTTGGAGCCTGGGGGCTGGGGGTTGTCGCCTCTCTCCTGCATCAGTATCGAGGTGACGGCCTCTCCACGTATGACAGTACCAGAGGATTGCCTGGACAACCACGAACAGATAAGACAAAACAAATGGTTACTGCTGGTTGCTAAAAGACTGTGCTGTATCTTGTGTCCCTAAATGAGAGAGCATTGTTTTAAGGGGAACCAGTTTAGTTGGCCAGCGATTGTTAGAGAGACTGATTTCGATGTGTAGTTAGATCCCTGAAAGGGAGATAGGATTTGCTTATATGTTTTGGTTTATTTCTTGAAATAACAGTGTGGGAAATATTGTAACACTGAAATGTGTGAAACTGCTGAATGAAGTATCTGAGTACCTCTAACCTACACATGTTAAATGCTGCAGTAACCTTACTTGGATGAAAATAAAGCAGGCACGAAGCCTGAGTTAAGCAGCATAATACTTTGCATGATCCTGTTTGTTGTATAATAACCTAGAAGACTGTGTCGGGAAGAAGAACCCAGACAGACGTCAGCACTACAAAAGAGGGGCGTTTGTTCACTATGGTGGAGAATGCGGGTCGACACTAAAAAGTCTGTGGGTTTGCAAATAAATGCGGGGGTTTAAAATGACCGCCGAGCTGAACTAAAGTACAGATGCTATGAGTGAAGTCTGTCCTACTGTGTATATCAGTTGTGCTTCTAGCATACACAGAGAATGTGCGAAGTGTGGATGCAATAGCACCCTGAACCCAAACAGAAAACCAAAATGTTTTGCTGAAGAAGAAAAAAAAAAAAAAAAAATTGCATCTAGCAAGTGCTGTTTGTAAAGCTAATGCATTTTGCTGAAGTGAGTGAATTTGCAGCTAGCAAGTGCTGTATGCAAGTTGCTGAAGGGAGTGAAATTGCAGCTAGCAAATTGTTCCTGCCGGGTTTCTAAAATGGCCGACGTGAAATGTTTGTTTTGTAATGTACATAATCATGAAAAACAGTGTCCCTTTAGGCCATACGATGATGATGATGATGACGACTCGTATGTGGCCCCTGGAGGAGAGCCGTACCCACAGATGAATTTAGTATGCTGGGCCTGTCATAAAGTAGGTCACATGGAAGATGTGTGCCCCAAAATTTTCAAAGACAAACAGCTGCAAAAGCAAGCAACGCCCTATGTGTGCAAGCAAGATGTGGAAGCTGATACCAGTGAGCGTGTGCCCAGTACCACTGATATCTCTGGAGCTAATAAAGCAAAAAGAAAGAAGAAGAAAAAGAAAACTGTCCCTCAAGTCACAGGGGAAGTGACCGAGCCACTTGAACCTGCGCTGTCAGGACATGCGTCAGAAAGGCGCCGAGATGTGCTGCAGACCGGAGTGATCGGCAGAATTGTCACGGGAACAGTGGCAAAGGAAAAGGAGGAGCAAAGGGAAGCTGAATCCTTGAACCAGGATAAAGCGGCTTTGGTTTCTGCACTCCAAGCTGCCCGCCATAATTATGAAGTCCTGTGGCAGGATTTGGTGAAGGAGCGAGAATGTTGGAAGAAGGAGCAAGAATCTAACAATAAGGTGCGAGAAGCGAACGCCGAGTTACAGAGGTGTATACTTCCAGCTTTACAAGAGCACGAGGCTTTGAAGAAAACAGAGTCTCTCTTACGGAGTGAGCTGGAAGAGGTGACGACTAGTCTGGAAAAGGCCAACACCGTAATTGTCACCATGGATGAAAAACAGATTAAGTCTGACAAATTGATTGCTATCCTAAAACAGAAATACGGGAAGGCTCTACAAGAGGTTCATGCGCTCAGCACAGAGGTGCAACACTTGCGCCTGGAGGGCCACGGTCTGAACACAGAGCTGGGAATGTTGAAGCAAACCCATGAGATTGCCCTAAGTGAGTTAGAGACTGTAAAGCAAGAAAATGAGACTCTGAAATTGGAAAATTCAGATTTGACTGACCAAGCAGAAAAAATAAAGAAACAGTTGACTCAGGAAAAATTAGAAGTGCAGGAAGCACTGATGCACACTCAGAGCCAGCACCAGGAAGAAATGGACGCTCTGAGAACAGAATTGCGAGATGTATGCACAAAACAGAATTCTCTCGTGGAGGAACTTAACATTTTGAAAAAGGAGAAAAGCATTAGAATAATTCAGAAGCACTGCAAAGCTCTTATCCAAGGAAGAAGGGAAAGAGAAAATTATCAGCGTAAACGCGCCGCAACTATCATCCTACAGGCTGCCTACAGAGGGATGAAAATTCGTGTGTTCAATCACCGGAATAAAGCAGCCTGTGTTCTTCAATCATTCTACCGTGCCCGCATGGTACGAAACAGGTTCCTCATTATGAAAGGAGCAACTATAAAAATCCAGTCTCTGACTAGGATGACACAGAACAGGATTCGCTATCAAACCCTGAGAAATGCGTCACTGGTTATCCAGCGGTACTTCCGCCTGAATAAATGTAGACCTCAGGAAAGAGAGGTCCAAGACTACATGCCTGCCGGCTGCAAAGGTAAAATGCCACAGGGTACAGCCAGAGTTAGTGAGAGCCCCATCAAGGTGAAGGTGCTCCAGGTAATCAGTGCTTCATCTTCTAAATACCATATAATTGCCCCAAAGGAAAAATCCCAAATCTCTGTGAGTGATGGTCATGAGAAAATACATGGCAGTAAGAAGTACCATAAAGGTTCAAAGGTCGCAAATCAAAAGCGACGAAGGTCAACGCTGGCCTTGAATTTTTCCGGATCTCGCCACTCTGGGCCACAATATAAAGACAAAGACTATCCGGGCCCAGAGTTCCGTCAGAAGCTAAAGAAACAGTCCAGTCATTTGCAGTTTGCAGCGGCCTATGAAATAAAGTCAGGAAATGTAATGGACTGGAAGTCAAAGAAAAAAAAAAAAAATGTGTTTGGGGAATTGACCGATATTTTTTTTGTTATTACACGTGTGGACTATGTCACGGACACTTAACTATGCAAATAAGCTACTGTAGTTAAGGTATATTAGGCCTCTAGAATAAGCATTTTGTCAATATTACAATGTTATATTGGTTCTCTGTGTTGAAAATGTAGCTAAACTACAAATTAATATACAGGGTTGATGGCCCTTTCAGTTGGTAAATTATATAATGAAGTTCATATTTGTGTCATGTGAATACTTAATGTTGTACTGAGGAGTTAGCTCAAGTATTTCAGGTAGGACGCTCACCCCAGTGAGGTCCATGGCCGCTCACCCCAGTAGGTGTGAGCTGGGGAGGGGGATATGTGACATAGTCCAAAGATGTTAGGTATGGTGGAGAATGCGGGTCGACACTAAAAAGTCTGTGGGTTTGCAAAATAATGCGGGGGTTTTAAATGACCGCGAGCTGAAACTAAAGTACAGATTCTATGAGTGAAGTTGTCTCCTACTGTGTATATCAGTTGTGCTTCTAGCATACCCAGAGAATGTGCGAATTGTGGATGCAATAGCACCCTGAAACCAACAGAAAACCAAAATGTTTGCTGAAGAAGAAAAAAAAAACATAGTCCAAAGATGTTAGGCAGCTTTCTGCCCCATTTTAGAGCAGAAAGTGCAGGAATAGTTACAAATGATCCGTTCCACAGCTTCCCATTACCTCAGGCAGCTGGATGGAAAATCCAGACCACAGATTACAATGGCTCTAGTTCTCCCTCACCTGCTCTTCTAATCACATGCACAGGTATTTAGAGCAGAGAGGTTTTGCATTTCACTCTCTCTCCTTGGAGCCTGGGGGCTGGGGGTGTCGCTACTCTCCTGCATCCAGTATCGAGGTTGACGGCCTCTCCACGTATGACAGTACCAGAGGATTTGCCTGGACACCACGAACAGATAAGACAAAACAAATGGTTACTGCTGTTGCTAAAAGACTGTGCTGTATCTTGTGTCCCTAAATGAGAGAGCATTGTTTTAAGCTGGGGAACCAGTTTAGTTGGCCAGCAGCTGTTAGAGAGACTGATTCTGATGTGTAGTTAGATCCCTGAAAGGGATAGGATTTGCTTATATGATTTTGGTTTTATTTCTTGAAATAACAGTGGGGGAAATATTGTAACACTGAAATGTGTGAACTGCTGAATGAAAGTATCTGAGTACCTCTAACCTACACATGTTAAAGCTGCAGTACCTTACTTGGATGAAAATAAAGCAGGCAGAAGCCTGAGTTAAGCAGCATAATACTTTGCATGATCCTGTTTGTTGTATAATTAACCCTAGAAGACTGTGTCGGGAAGAACCCAGACAGACGTCAGCACTACAAAAGAGGGGCGTTTGTCACAATACAGATATAAACACATACATACATTATCATCACATGTATTACTGCTATGTACATGGATGGTGCTATATACATACAGATACACACACATACATACATTATCATCACGTGCATTACTGCTATGTACATGGATGGTGCTATATACAT
>WSYH01005521.1:15200-43904 GCA_036426205.1 Ascaphus truei
CGCTCCCCCCTCCCCACTGGCGGCACAAGCCCCCTCCATCTCGCGCAGGCTGACAGCCACAGGGATCGGGCAGAAGGGGGGCACCACACAGCGGCAGATCGGGAGCGAGCACACGTCACTGGGAGACTCATGAATATTCATGAGTCTTCCACTGACTGCCGGAGGCAAATTATAAACAAATNNNTGCCAAGCTTTTAATAGCGGTTGTCAGGGTAGCAGCTACTCTTGTCTCCGATGTACGGGTTGACGCTTGCTACAGTTTGCATAAACAACTCAAGTTGTTTTTTTCAGCTGCAGCAGCGTCACTGGTACTTCGTTAGCCAATCAATCATTCTTGAAAATGATTTGAACAGAGCACACTCATCCCTAAGCTGAGGACTGTAGACCCGCCTCCTCAACCTAGCAAAGGTCTGCTGGGGATGATGTGCACACATCGCCCACAGACTGACGCTCGCACCGCGGACGCGCGCCCTCTACCTCCTGTCTCTGCCACCCTGAACTCGGCAGAAAGCTGCCCACTATCCTGGGAATATGTCACAACATGGATGATGCTATAGTGGGGACCAGATCTCAGATACAAAGAAAGATTTGTGTGGTAAGGGACCCATTATTAGGAAGGTAGATAGGGCAATCTGTTTGCCGGGACCGCATGAACCGAACAGTTTGTTGTCTCCCCCGGGTGCTCGGGTTCGGCACATTGCGGATCGTAGACAGATTTTTGGGGGGGGCTGGGATTGACCCGTGGTCTTGGTACATGTTGGCACCATGACAAAGTTAGAGAAAGATGGAGGGTCCTATAAAATGATTACAGGGATCTAGGCCAAAAGCTTAAGGCAAAGACCTCCATGGTAGTATTTTCTGAAATACTACCAGTGCGCGATGCACTACCGCAGGGAGACAGTCAGAGGTCAGGAGGTTTTAATGCATGGCTAAGAAAGTGGTGCAGGAAGAGGGGTTTGGGTTTTTAGAGCACTGGGACTCCTTTTCTGAGAGGTGCCATCTATATTCTAGGGACGGATTGCACCTCAATGAAGAGGATCTTCTGTGCTAGGGGGGAGAATGCTAAAAGGTTGAAGAGATTTTAAACTAGAATGGAGGGGGAGGGGAATGAAACAGATAATGAAACAATGGATAGATGAGGATACAAGGTGTATGGAGGTAGAATGGGGCAAGTCAAGTTTGACAAGTTTGAGATACCCATAGTAAATAGAGATAATACTAGAACACTTCTAAGACTAAACCAAGTGGGGAGCAGAAAGGAAGGAGCAGATAAGATAATAGTACAGGCTGAAAAAAAACTTAAATGCATGCTTGCTAAGCCCCGCTCCCTCGTCAGCGCTCCCGCACTGCAGATGGCGGACGCTGACATACACAACCGCTATATGCGGTCTGTAGGGAGCGGGAGCCGGAGCGGGAGGTGGGCGGGAGTGGGAGGCTTGAACGGGAGGGGGGCGTGGCTTGAGCGAGTACCCGCTACTCTCCCCCCCCCCTCCTTCCCTCCACGGCTGCTGATGGAAGTAATCACAAGCAACACCCACACAGACTCATACACACACGCATGTTCACTCAGCACTCATACCACACCCTCGTCACTCTCTCACACCACAAGCCCATGCCTCACCTCTCCCCCCCACATCCCTACACGCAGCGGCAGCACCATACACATCACACACACAACAGAGCATGCACTCCACACTCTCCCCGCTCCCGAAGCCTCTCCTCCTCCCGAAGCCTCCCCTCCTCATTGGCTCACAGCCACACCCACGTGACGCGTCGAGCTAGGGATTACAATTCTCTTGTATCCCCCCGCGCTGACGCGTCACAGCGTTGTAGTGAGCTGTGCAGCCAGGGGAACCGGGACCGGCTCGGGAGGATTCCCCTGCTGGTGGGAAAGCCCGTGCAGCCGCCCGCTCCGCCGGGCGCAGCGGGTCCAGCCCTAATGCAAGAATCCTGCTTCCAGAAGGGGGCACCACACAGCGGCAGATCGGGAGCGAGCACACGTCACTGGGAGACTCATGAATATTCATGATCTTCCACTGACTGCCGGAGGCAAATTATAAACAAATGCCAGCTTTTAATAGCGGTTGTCAGGGTAGCAGCTACTCTTGTCTCCGATGTACGGAGTTGACGCTTGCTACAGTTTGCATAAACAACTCAAGTTGTTTTTTCAAGCTGCAGCAGCGTCACTGGTACTTCGTTAGCCAATCAAATCATTCTTGAAAATGATTTGAACAGAGCAACACTCATCCCTAAGCTGAGGACTGTAGACCCGCCTCCTCAACGCTAGCAAAGGTCTGCTGGGGATGATGTGCACACATCGCCCAGCAGACTGACGCTCGCACACGCGGACGCGCGCCCTCTACCTCCTGTCTCTGCCACCCTGAACTCGGCAGAAAGCTGCCCACTATCCTGGGAATATGTCACAACATGGATGATGCTATAGTGGGGACCCAGGATGCTCAGATACAAAGAAAGATTGTGGTGGTAAGGGGACTCCATTATTAGGAAGGTAGATAGGGCAATCTGTTGCCGGGACCGCATGAACCGAACAGTTTGTTGTCTCCCGGGTGCTCGGGTTCGGCACATTGCGGATCGGATAGACAGATTTTGGGGGGGGGCTGGGATTGACCCGGTGGTCTTGGTACATGTTGGCACCAATGACAAAGTTAGAGAAAGATGGAGGGTCCTATAAAATGATTACAGGGATCTAGGCCAAAAGCTTAAGGCAAAGACCTCCATGGTAGTATTTTCTGAAATACTACCAGTGCGATGCACTACCGCAGGGAGACAGTCAGAGGTCAGGGAGGTTAATGCATGGCTAAGAAAGTGGTGCAGGAAGGAGGGGTTTGGGTTTTTAGAGCACTGGGACTCCTTTTCTGAGAGGTGCCATCTATATTCTAGGGACGGATTGCACCTCAATGAAGAGGGATCTTCTGTGCTAGGGGGGAGAATGCTAAAAAGGTTGGAAGAGATTTTAAACTAGAATGGAGGGGGGAGGGGAATGAAACAGATAATGAACTAAATGGAATAGATGAGGATACAAGGTGGTATGGAGGTAGAATGGGGGCAAGTGCAAGTTTGACAAGTTTGAGATACCCATAGTAAATAGAGATAATACTAGAACACTTCTAAAGACTAAACCAAGTGGGAGCAGAAAGGAAGGAGCAGATAAGATAATAGTACAGGCTGAAAAAAAACTTAAATGCATGCTTGCTAAGGCCCCGCTCCCTCCGTCAGCGCTCCCGCACTGCAGATAGGCGGGACGCTGACATACACAGACCGCGATATGCGGTCTGTAGGGAGCGGGAGCCGGAGCGGGAGGTGGGCGGGAGTGGGAGGCTTGAACGGGAGGGGGGCGTGGCTTGAGCGGAGGGACCCGCTACTCTCCCCCCCCTCCTTCCCTCCACGGGCTGCTGATGGAAGTAATCACAAGCAACACACACACAGACTCATACACACACGCAGGCACTCATACACACACGCAGGCACTCTCTCACACACACGCAGGCACTCTCTCACACACACGCACGCAGGCAGGCAGGCAGGCACTCATACACATACACACACACAGACAGAGGCAGGCACTCCACACTCCTCCCCGCTCCCCGAAGCCTCTCCTCCTCCCGAAGCCTCCCCTCCTCATTGGCTCACAGCCACACCACGTGACGCGTCGAAGCTAGGGATTACAATTCTCTTGTATCCCCCAGCGGCTGACGCGTCACAGCGTGTAGTGAGCTGTGCAGCCAGGGGGGACCGGGACCGGCTCGGGAGGATTCCCCTGCTGGTGGGGAAAGCCCGTGCAGCCGCCCGCGCCGCCGGGCGCAGCGGGTCCCAGCCCTAATGCAAGAAGCCTGACAGATAAAATGGGGGGGCTTGAATTAATAGCTACAAGGGAGCAGTATGATATCATAGGCATTACTGAAACATGGTGCGATGAAACTCATGACTGGACAGTTAATTTAGAGGGTTATTCTCTTTTTCGGAAGGATCGAACAAATAGAAGGGGAGGTGGAGAATGTCTATATGTTAAACCGGATCTAAACCTATTATAAGGGAAGATGTTTATGAAGGGAATGATGAAAATGTAGAGACCTTGTGGATAGAAATTAGCAGTGGAGGTAAAAGTATAAAGAAAATGTTTGTGGGAATATGCTATAAACCACCAAATATCTGTGAGATTGAGGAAGCTAAAATACTTTTGCAAATGGAAAAGGCATCAAAACTGGGTCATGTTTGCATAATGGGGGATTTTAATTATCCAGTCATAGACTGGGGCAATGAGATTAGCGTTACAACAAAAGGAAACAGGTTTTTGGGGGTGCTTAAAGATAATTATATGACCCAAATTATGGAGGAACCAACCAGGAGAGGGGCAGTTCTGGATTTGGTCATATCAAACAATGTAGAAGTAATAACAAATATTCAAGTCCTGGAACATTTGGGTAACAGTGATCATAACATGGTCTCATTTGAAATAAATTATCAAAAAAACAGATTACTTGGGTTCAACAAATACCTTCAACTTTAGAAAGGTAGATTTTAATAAACTGAGGTCTAATCTAGTACTAATACAATGGGATGATGTTTTTGCAGGGAAAAAATGTAGCAAGATCTGGGCAGCTAAAACATTGTTAGAAAAGCACACTATACAGTGTTACCGTTGGGAATAAGTATAAAGAATAAGTCAAATCCAATGTGGCTAAAATAAACAGGTAGGGGGGAGGAATGGACAGGAGAAGAAAGGCGTTTAGATTCTTTAAGTCAAAGACAGAGACTCGTATCAGAAATTATAAGGAATGTAACAAAAATGCAAAAGGGGCAATTAAATTGGCAAAAATGGATAATGAAAAGGATTGCAATAGAAAGTAAGGTCAACCCTAAAAAGTTCTTTAAGTACCTTAATACAAAAAAAAATGGAAAAGAAAATATAGACCCTTTCATTGTGAGATGGTAGGCAGATTATTGGGAGATAAGGAAAAGCAGAGGTATTAAACAAATTCTTTGTCCTCTGTGTTTACCAGGGAAGAATCAAGTTCATATAGCGCTACAAGAGGAAGCCACAACCTCCATATTAATGAACAATTGGTTCCTGGAAGAAGTTCAGAAGCGACTTGAAAAATTAAAGTAAATAAGGCACCTGCCCCGATGGCATACATCCAAGAGTTCTCAAGGAGTTAAGCTCAGTAACTACAAAACCATTATATTAATATTCAAGGACTCCATTTCACAGCTCAGTACCACAGAATTGGCGTAAAGCAGATGTTTTGCCTATATTTAAATAGGGAGCTAGATCACACCCGGGGATTAACAGACCTGTAAGCCTGACTTCAATAGTAGGGAAACTACTTGAAGGTTTAATACGGGATAATATTCAGGAATACCTAATGGAAAACAAATTATTAGTAATAGTCAGCATGGATTTATGAGGATAGATCTTGCCAAACTAACCTATTTGTTTCTTTGAGGAGGTAGATGAATTTAGACCAGGGTATGCAGTTGATGTGGTCTACTTAGATTTTGCAAAGGCTTTTGATACGGTTTCCTACACAAGAGTGTTGGTGTACAAAATAAAGAAATTGGACTCAGAATATATATGCACCTGGATTGAAACTAGTTTAAGGACAGACAACGAGGGTTGTCATAAATGGACTTTTTCAGGTTGGGCTAAAGTCGTGAGTGAGTACCACTCAAGATCGGTACTGGGGACCCTGCTTTTTCCTTGTTTATTATGACCTTGAAGTTGGATCGACAGCAAAGTCTCCACCTTTGCTGATTACAAAATTGTGTAAGGTAATAGAATCAGAGCAGGATATAATTTCTCTTCAGAAGGACTTGGAGAGACTGAAACGTGGGCAGGTAATGGCAAATGAGGTTAAATACAGATAATGTTAAGGTGATTGCATTTGGATGCAAAATAAAAAGGGCGACTTACAAATTTAAATGGAGATATATTGGGGGGGAATCCTTGATGGAGAAGGATTTAGGAGTGCTTGTAGACAGCAGGCTTAGCATAGTGCCCAATGTCATGCGTAGCTGCAAAGCAAACGAATCTTATCTTGCATCAACGGGCATGGATGGAAGGGAATGTAAAACATATTATGCCCCTTTACAAAGCATTAGTAAGACCACACCTTGAATAGGGAGTCAATTTTTGGGCACCAATCCTAAGAAAAGACATTATGGAACTAGAGAAAGTGCAGGAAGAGCCAACAAATTAATAAAGGGGATGAACATTCTAACTTATGAGGAGAGCTAGCTAAATAGATTTATTACATTAGAAAAGAGCGTCTCAAGAGGGATATGATAACTATATACAAAATAATTTCAGGGACAATACAAGGAGCTTCAAAAGAACATTCACCCACGGGCAGTACAAAGTACGGGGCATCCCTTAAGGTTGGAGGAAAGGAAATTTCACCACAACAAAGAAAGGTTTCTTTACAGTAAGGCAGTTACAGTTGGGATTCATTACCCATGGAGACTGTGAGGGCAATACAATATATTTGTTCAAAAAAGGTTGGACATCTTTTTAGATGGGAAAGTATACAGGATATACCAAATAAGTATACACGGAAAGGAATGTTGATCCAGGGATTAATCCGATTGCCAATTTTTGGAGTCAGGATGAATTATTTTTTCCCCCTTAATGGGGTTTTTGTTGCCTCCTCTGGATCAATAAGTAGTATAGATATAGGATAAGTATCTGTTGTCTAAATTGAGCACAGGTTGAACTTGATGGACGCACGTCTTTTTTCAACCTCATTTACTATGTAACTATGTAACTATATACATACAGATAATATTATTATTATTATTTACATACAGATATACACAAACATACATTATTATGTCACGTGTATTACTGCTATGTACATGTATGATGCTATTACATACATATACACACACATGCATTATCATGTCACGTGTATTACTGCTATGTACATGTATGATGCTATATACATACAGATATACACACACATGCATTATCATGTCACATGTATTACTGCTATGTACATGGATGGTGTTATAGATGTAGCCAGGCTCCCTTTTGGTGCTCGGTACTCCGCACTTACCTCCGCCACAGCGGGGGACCTTGCTGGCGGGTGGGGGTGTCGGAGCGAGCGCGTCGCCACGGCTCGGGGTGGACTCGAGAGAGGGCGCCACCATTTTAGGAGGTAGCGCATGAGCAAGAGCACTCGTGGTGGCCATTACTGCAGGCGCACGTGCAGTCGGATAGGCGCATGCAGTGGCAGATAGGGACACAGCCAGCGGGGACTACAGCCCCCAGCAGGCACAGGGACCAGCGCACACGTGGCCCAGCAGGGCCAATAGGAGGACAGGGATCTCAATAGCAGTGTATGCTGGGGAAGCAAAGGCAGTTGATCCTGGGAGATAGAGAGGGGAGGAGGTGCGTGTGCAGGGGTTAGTGACCCTCTGCATTAGGTCAGTGTACCCCTAGGCCCCAGATAAGGCCCTGGGTCACCTCCAGCTTGTGGTTGCTGTAGGGACAACCCTTTAGGTAGGGACCTTGCCTGTAGTACTCAGTGACAGTCAGGGACAAAGCTGCTGAAGCTGATTGACCTGATAGTCCTAGTCTGGGACCAAACTATGGGACTGCCATCCGTCCAACCTCTTCTGCGGAGTTCCGGATCTCGCCGAGAACCTCGTGGATCGGCGGATCCTTTTTGAAGTAGCCGGCGTGTCCGGGTGCTGGAGCGCCCGGCAGGTATTTCATAAGTGCACCAACATACCGGTACCTTACAGGCGCTGATCATGCCTTAGGGGTAGGTTCTGTGGGGACACTCAGGGGTTAAGTGACCAAAGGACAGGGTTGGTACATTGGACACGGTGTGGGAATACATGGTGGTGGGTCAACGCTTGTCCTGAGGGGAAGGGTTATGGTTAACCGTGTTGATTGTTATTCATGTGCATTCTGTGTAACACCTGCAGTTAAGGTTATCAAGTTAATCTAAGAGCTGTTGTTACTGTTTCCTGTCTGGGGTTATCTCATAGTATTGGTATCCTGGGCAGGTGGAGGCGCTGCCAATTAATATATTCATTGCCCCAGGCTCCCAGTGGCGGAGGCTCAGATCTCTGAGAGCCTACAGGTATATGCAGCACTAGTAGACCAGTCTTGGCAAAAGGGAAAGAGGGCTACATATACATACAGATATACACATACATACATACATACATCATCATGTCACGTGTATTACTGCAATATACATGGATGGTGCTATGTACATACATGTAGCCAGGTCCCCCTCTGCATTGCTGCCCCCCCCTCTGGGTACTCACCGGGGTGGTTAGGAGGTCAGCCGCGCTCGTGGAGAGGTGTGGGAGCGTGAGTTAGTATAGCGCGCTGTTATTGAGGAGTGCAGGTTACCAGGGAAGCTTACGGTAGCGTTGCTAGGGCTCCGGCGGGTCCCGGTGCAGGGCGCCGCCATAGCGAATTGCGCACGCATGCGCAGTGAAGATATCAGAGCGGGGAACTGGCAGGGAAGTTCGCGCATGCGCAGGACAAGCGCGCGAACGCTGGCCTACCAGGGAAGGCTCTGGCAAGGGACTACAAGTCCCATGAGCCTCGGGAGCGACCCCATGACGCCAGGGAGCCAATAGGGCTGCAGGAGCTCCCTGCTTGCAACAAATAGAGACACTTCACGGGGTTTTTTAGAGACAGGAGTTGGTGAACGGAGCAGCTAGGGGAAGGAGGTAGGGTGCAGGAGTCAGTGACTCTCTGCACTAGGCCAGTAATTCCCCTAGGCCCCAGATAGCCCTGAGTCACACTAGTTGAGTGTTGTAGGGACAGGCCCTAGGTTAGGGACCCTGCCCCATTAGCTATTCGCTAGTTAGGGATCCAGCGGACGCTGTGTTTCCCGCCACGAGGCTTGGGCTCAAGCCCTAGCCTTAAAGAGAGCTGGACTATCTTCACGGAGGCCGAGCAAGCAGTGACTGCGGCCTGCTGGCAGCAGACAGATCCTCGCCAAGGTACAGACGGTGCGGAGCTGCGGTGATATTATCCACGCCGGAATTCACCCCACGCGTAGGAGGATATCCCGGCGGATCCAATCCCAGTGGTATAGCAGCACCCGTGGCTGGAGCCAGGGCAGGTACCATTATAAAGTGCACCGACAAGGCCTATCATCAGACATAGTGACTGCACAGTCACACCTGTATATGTATATGACTTGGTAGTGTGAGACAGTGGGTGTACGGGACACGGGGTGGGATTCTTCGTGGGAAGGACGCATAAAGTGTTGGCGTCCGCCGTGACGCATAGGGTGTTGGCGTTCGCCGTGACGCACAAAGTGTTAGCGTCCTGCGAGACGCAATAGTGTCCCCTCTAGAGAGGGGCACCAGTTGATGCTATATGTGTATGTATGTTCCTGTGTTCACTAGTAAAATCACTAATTGGTTACACACGTTGTGCTGGTTAATTATATGTGTCCTGCGAGGACCAATTCCTGCTTTGCTAGGAACCATCGCAGGTGGAGGCGCTGTACCAGAGTACTACTAGTCATAATATATAAGCCCCCAGGTTTCCCGTGGCGGAAGCTCAGCCCTCCTGTGAGCCAACAGGTAAAGCACCACACCCTGGTAACATTGTATGTCCTTAGCACCCACACTATAATCCGCGATTGGGTGGGGGAACACCCGTTACATACAGATATACACACATTATCATCACGTGTATTACTGCTATATACATGGATGGTGCTATATACATGGATGGTGCTATATACTGTGGCAGGACGGCCTCGCGGCGGGGTCAGTAAGACGCTAGACACGGTGGGAAACGTTCAACTATAGTGGTTTATTAGCCATAACCAAAATAAAGTACTGGTGCACTGTCCCTTTAAGAAACAACTTTCTTGAAAATTAAAGCCTGTTCCCTTTAGGGAAACTAACTCACTTCTTGCGCCCTTACTAACAAGACAGCCAGCTAACCTGGTCATGCCCAAAACATCAATGTCTCCTGCAGCAGCAAAACAGGCAACGCACTTATGGCCAGAGCCGCTGCAAGAGCTACATGCAGTCTGCAAGCAGCCAAGGAAAGAGGGCGAGTGTACAGAACTGCTTGAGTACCCCAGTGATTCCCCACAGAACAGCATTGGGAAATGAGCGGCCACCGCTAGTACGCACACAAGAGCATCGATAGGGGCAAGCTGGTGTACTTTGGAAGAAAAAAGCCAATGAGAACAAAACGGTCTACATGGATTATAGAGAAGTTGAATGGAAATATTACATTTTAAGAGCCAGCTATCAGACCCTTACTTTTCTAATTAAACACCTATCGCTACTCGTTAAAGTTGAAGGTTTACCGACATTGGGATGCAGGAGTGGTAGCTTCACCAAGCGCAGAAAGTGAAGACGCAATGGCGCAAGGGAAAAAACTAAGTAATGCTGCTCTGCTGCGAGAACAAAAAAAAAAAAAACAAAAAAAAGGGAAAAAAAAAAAAAAGAAAAAAAAAAAACATGCTGAAACAATGAAGCCTCGCCCTGGAAGCAGTGAAGATCCGTGCGCCACAAGAGCATCGCTGGAGGCGGAGCTTAGAAGCCATGTGACTCTGTGTGGAGAGGAAATCTGAGAAGGTCCAATGACTGGAGCAGAAGGGATCAACTCCATTCCCATGAGTTCAGTGCCAAGGAGAGAGAGGGAGAGGGGTCGCTGTGGTAGAGGAGGGCCGATGGTGGGAGCGAGGCACCGTATACTGCTCACGAACTGATCTAAGCTCAAAAAGATGAGAGGCGTTTGATGCAAACCCAGGAGTTAAGTCAACACGAATTGAAGAGGTTAAGTGCCCTTCAGTGGACTGCATCATCAGATGAAGAGCTGCAAACGCAGGTGTCTTCGCGCAAGATACAGCTCGCCGAGCGGGAGAGGTGACTCGTCCGACAGGTGGCTTGCCTGATGTTGACATGAATCACGCATAATTGGCCTATATCCACAAAGCGCTGGACTACACGACACATGTAGGGTGTCCCGGCTACATCTGTTAGCTAGACAAGGTCCGGGATGAGCACCAGCCAGTGCATGTCCGATCCAGAATAAAGAAAGAGAGACAGATTAACGCCTTGACTCTGGAGTCTGACTAGAGACTAGACTCGCGACTCATTCTAACAAGATGAACTAGCATGGTCACTGAGTGAAAAGAAGAAAGGGCCAGAAGGACGGCTTCAAGACCTGAGAGAAGGACCATGGAGTACTGAGTGTGCTGGCCAGCAGATAGTGGAGGAACCAACAAGTGTGACCTGGTCAAGGAGGCTTGAGGCTTGAAGACTGAGTCGGGACGTCTACGTTGTGACTCTACGCTGACCAGCAGGAGTTTTCAGATGAGCTGGAGGAACAAGCTTGCAACCCCAGACAGACGTATTGGTTATGAGCAGTAAATGGGGGGACCCGGTGTGAGAATTATTATGAAAAGGTAAGGGTGGTCTTAGATTTTAGTTTTAGAGAAAAACAAGGGAGGCACTCCGGGACGACAATGGGACCGTAAAAGGTCACGTTGAGAAACCTCAGTCTACTTTCCACAAGGCACGGAAGCGGGGAAGGCCAAATTGCGATGCACTAGCCAGTAGATCCAATCTAAGCTACAGTGCCAGGGGAAAACAAATTGGATTCTTGCCATTGAGGGCCAGCACTGTGAGAAGAGACAGCCGCGATGAACGGAGGTGCGCCGTGATCATAAGGAGGGGAAAAGACCGCACAGATAGTCCAGCAAATCTCCCAACAGAGTCCAGCAAATCTCCCAACAGAGAAGTTTAAAGATTCAAGACAGAAAGGCCCAAGCCTATGTCTTCTGAACCTAAAAGGGAGGTGTCCATGGGTGGTGTGGAACCCAACACTGAACGGTACACTGAGAAGAAAGGTCCAAAAGAGAAGGCCAACAGTCACTGGCGAGTGTATGTCCAATGAGCGGACCGAGGTCAATGCTCTTCTCGGATAAGGGAGACTCTGAGCACAAGAGGACAAGGAACAAACATCATCTTCAGGATTACGATCAAGGATCAAAGCGTTGCCGTTTTTAGAGTCCTGCAGAGAGAGCTATCAGACATCAGGGAGCTCATGAAACCTTGTCACGAGAGATACACAAAGTGGAGCCTTCAACCTTAACTGAAACCATGGAAAGGAAAAGTAGAGGGGAGGCCCCCGGTAGGTACCAGTCCTTCGCACAGGTGTGGCCTCGAAATTACTCACACACAAAAGAAAAGTCTAAATTGGAGGCAAGAAACAAAAAAAGGGGAGGGAAGGGCCGAACGTCAACATTGGCGACAAAGACACGCGGTGCACGGGAATAGGCCTGCACGGCGCCGCCCACGGACCACATGTTTCGCTGGGGAGGGGATATGTGACAGAGTCACTAACTCAGTAGGCTGGAATAGTGAATGGAGAGACGCTGCAGCCAGTTCACAGAGTGTTAATCCTCCTCAGACAGAAAGAAGCACACCTGCAGCCTAATTAAAAGGGGCTGAACTATCAGTGAAACAAGTGCTTAAAAAGCAGAAAGTTGCTCACACAAGGTGAGTTGTTGTTTTTCCACAGGAAGGTGGAGGAAATCTCCGGCTTGGAAGCCGTAGCAGTGTGCTGCTCTGGTCCCCCAGTCCCCTGCGAGGAGCTAGGCTGCTGGACCAGCTGGGACCCCAACCCAGGATAAAGATAAACATTGCTGCGAGGCTGGACACAGCCTGCTCCCCGGAACCCGTGTTCCTGTTTTGCTGTTTGGAGCTGCACAGATAAGACTTTATTATTACACTTATTGGGTATACTTTGTGTTGAATAGGGGTGCGCGGGATGCAAACGGCCCTCCGTAGGAGCCCTTACTAACAAGACAGCCAGCTAACCTGGTCATGCCCAAAACATATGCAACACAAAGTATACCCAATAAGTGTAATAATAAAGTCTTATCTGTTGCAGCTCCAAACAGCAAACAGGAACACGGTTCCGGGGAGCAGGCGTTGCAGCTCCAAACAGCAAACAGGAACACGGTTCCGGGGAGCAGGCTGTGTCCAGCCTCGCAGCAATGTTTATCTTTATCCTGGGTTGGGGTCCCAGCTGGTCCCAGCAGCCTAGCTCCTCGCAGGACTGGGGACCAGAGCAGCAGCAGCTGCTACGGCTTCCAAGCCGGGAGAGTTCTCTCCACCTTCCTGTGGAAAAACAAGCTCACCTTGTGTGAGCAACTTCCTGCTTTTTAAAGCACTTGTTTCACTGATAGTTCAGCCCCTGTTTAATTAGGCTGCAGGTGTGCTTCTTTCTGTCTGAGGAGATTAACACTCTG
This sequence comes from Ascaphus truei, assembly GCA_036426205.1. NCBI lineage: Eukaryota > Metazoa > Chordata > Amphibia > Anura > Ascaphidae > Ascaphus > Ascaphus truei. The sequence continues at coordinate 28,478 of WSYH01005521.1, forward strand.
TGAACTGGCTGCAGCGTCTCTCCATTCACTATTCCAGCCTACTGAGTTAGTGACTCTGTCACAATACATACAGAAATACACATACATACATCAACATGTCACGTGTATTACTGCTATATACATGGATGGTGCTATATACATACAGATATACACACATACATGCATTATCATGTCACATGTATTACTGCTATGTACATGGATGATGCTATATACATACATACATTATCATCACGTGTATTACTGCTATGTACATGTATGATGCTATATACATATAGATATACACACATACATGCATTATCATGTCACGTGTATTACTGCTATGTACATGGATGATGCTATATACATACAGATACACATACATACATTATCATCACGTGTATTACTGCTATGTACATGGATGGTGCTATATACATATAGATATACACACATACATGCATTATCATGTCACGTGTATTACTGCTATGTACATGGATGGTGCTATATACATATAGATGTACACACATACATGCATTATCATGTCACGTGTATTACTGCTATGTACATGGATGGTGCTATATACATACAGATATACACACATACATGCATTATCACGTGTATTACTGCTATATACATGGATGGTGCTATTTACATACAGATATACACATACATACCATTTTTGCCGCAGAAACTTTGATAAATACAGCCCTCCCCCACCAACTCTAAATCCCTTTCCCCTCTTACATTGGAACGCAGCAAGCAGGACAGTGGCCAGTTGGGGGCGCTCTTGACACAACAAAGTGCCCCCCCCCTCCCCACTCACTTAATATGGACCTGGAAGGCGATCCTGTCTTTGGTTTGTATGTAAATGAAGTGCAAGCTTATTAACGAGACGAGGCGCTCGAGCCTAATTACCGGCAGAGCTGGGAGGGGGAGGGGGAGGGGATTCTGCAGACACACCGGGTAATTAGTGTCACTGGACTCTGGTGACATGTTAGAACATTATTCATTAGTGTCCGGATTATATGAAGGGCCCTTCCAGTGTTTGCAATATTGGTGGAAAGTGTCCAGCGCCCTGAGGGAGGGGGTGCTGATCCTCCCCTGTGCCGCATTACTGTGCCACGCTCAGTGGCACCCAGCGCCCTGAGGGAGGGGGTGCTGATCCTCCCCTGTGCCGCATTACTGTGCCACGCTCAGTGGCACCCAGCGCCCTGAGGGAGGGGGTGCTGATCCTCCCCTGTGCCGCATTACTGTGCCACGCTCAGTGGCACTCAGCGCCCTGATGGAGGGGGTGCTGATCCTCCCCTGTGCCGCATTACTGTGCCACGCTCAGTGGCACCCAGCGCCCTGAGGGAGGGGGTGCTGATCCTCCCCTGTGCCGCATTACTGTCCAGGGGCCCCACGAGTGCTCAGGCGTCCTCGGGTGGTCCCCATGGGTGTCTGGGGGTCCCCTCTGGCCTGCGGTACCAATCCTGTGCAAGAAAAAAAAAGTGCCATACACGGCTATAAATACAACCCCTCCTCCCCGTCCCAATGCATACAGTACAGTAATGGGTAAAATTACTATTATCCAGGTATGGATAATAGTGCATTAGCCCATTTAAAATAAAACATAAATCAGCAGCATAAAGTAAATAAAACTTGTGCTTACCCCTGCCAGCCTGCCATGATGAAGGCCACCCTCATCCCCGTCTTTGTCCTCTGTGGGCATCAACAATACAATAAAAAATACAATCTAATGGCCCCTAACCCCTTAATCACCCTAGTGGTTAGTAACCGCTATACATAGTTACATAGTAGATGAGGTTGAAAAAAGACTTCCGTCCATCAAGTTCAACCTATGCTAAATTTACACAACAGATACTTTATCCTATATCTATACTTACTTATTCATCCAGAGGAAGGCAAACAAAAAACCCCATTAAGGGGAAAAAATAATTCCTTCCTGACTCCAAGAATTGGCAATCGGATTAATCCCTGGATCAACATCCTTCCCATGTATACTTATTTGGTAAATCCCTATATACCTTTCCCATCTAAAAAGATGTCCAACCTTTTTTTGAACAAATCTATTGTATCTGCCATCACAGTCTCCATGGGTAATGAATCCCACACTGTAACTGCCCTTACTGTAAAGAACCCTTTCCTTTGTTGCTGGTGAAATTTCCTTTCCTCCAACCTTAAGGGATGCCCCGAGTACTTTGTACTGCCCGTGGGATGAATAGTTCTTTTGAAAGCTCCTTGTATTGTCCCTGAATATATTTGTATATAGTTATCATATCCCCTCTTAGACGCCTCTTTTCTAATGTAAATAAATCTAATTTAGCTAGCCTCTCCTCATAAGTTAGAATGTTCATCCCCTTTATTAATTTGGTGGCTCTTCTCTGCACTCTCTCTAGTTCCAAAATGAATTTTCTTAGGATTGGTGCCCATAATTGTACTCCATATTCAAGGTGTGGTCTTACTAATGCTTTGTAAAGGGGCATAATTATGTTTACTTCCCTTCCATCCATTGCCCGTTTGATGCAAGATAAGATCTTGTTTGCCTTTGCAGCTATTGCATGACATTGGGCACTATTGCTAAGCCTGCTGTCTACAAGCACTCCTAAATCCTTCTCCATCAAGGATTCCCCCAATATATCTCCATTTAATTTGTAAGTCGCCTTTTTATTCTTGCATCCCAAATGCATAACCTTACATTTATCTGTATTAAACCTCATTTGCCATTTACCTGCCCACGTTTCCAGTCTCTCCAAGTCCTTCTGAAGAGAAATTACATCCTGCTCTGATTCTATTACCTTACACAATTTTGTATCATCAGCAAAGATGGAGACTTTGCTCTCGATCCCATCCTCAAGGTCATTAATAAACAAGTTAAAAATCAGGGGTTCCAGTACCGATCCCTGAGCTACTCCACTCACGACTTTAGCCCAACCTGAAAAAGTTCCATTTATGACAACCCTCTGTTGTCTGTCCTTTAACCAGTTTTCAATACAGGTGCATATATTATTACTGAGTCCAACTTTCTTTATTTTGTACACCAACCCCTTGTGTGAAACCGTATCAAAATCCTTTGCAAAATCTAAGAAGACCACATCAACTGCATTACCCTGGTCTAGATTCCTACTTACCTCCTCAAAGAAACAAATAAGGTTAGTTTGGCAAGATCTATACTTCACAAATCCATGCTGACTATTACTAATAATTTTGTTTTCCATTAGGTATTCCTGAATATTATCCCGTATTAAACCTTCAAGTAGTTTCCCTACTATTGAAGTCAGGCTTACAGGTCTGTAATTCCCCGGGTGTGATCTAGCTCCCTTTTTAAATATAGGCACCACATCTGCTTTACGCCAATCTTGTGGTACTGAGCCTGTGGAAATGGAATCCTTGAATATTAAATCTAATGGTTTTGCTATTTCTGAGCTTGTGTTGTATGTACGAAATGGTCGCCACGCTGTCTGCATGTGGTAAAGCTGCTGTTCTTCCTGAAAATAACCTTGATTCTAAAAGTGGATGATGCCCTTTAAAGCAGATTACCAAACATTAATATTTTCAGTATAGTAATTAAGGGGTTAACCCACCCTCCCCCGCAAACCCGGGATACCACCCCCACTACCCATTGATTGGGGGAAGAGGGGGGTGTTTTATATCAATGTTTTGCACTTTTTTTTCCGGAACAGGATTGGCACCGCAGGCCAGCGTGGACCCCGGACACACGCAGGGACAACCCAGGGACCCCTGCCAGGGACAACCCGGGGACCCCTGCCAGGGACAACCCGGGGACCCCTGCCGGCCTCTGGTATCAATCCTGTGAAGAAAAAAGAAAAAATGCTTTTATGTGGGGGCACGGGGTGGGTGGGCTGTGTATTGGTGGTTAGTACATATTGTAATGTTTATTGGGGGCAGAGGGGATGAGTGAAAGGCCACGTACCCCCTTCACTCACCCCCCTACCCCCAATAAACCTGCTATTGTGCCTTAACCCCTTCATTGCCTTAGCGGTTCTCCGCTAATGTAATGAAGCTGCTTTAATGTAATTTTTACTAATAGTGTGCGGGAGCAGGGGGTCTCCTGAGCTGAACCGCATTGATTTCAGCCTCAGGTACCCCCTGCTTCCTGAGTTACAGGCCCTGATATGGGGCATTGGGTGCCGGTATCACCACCATTTTTAAAATCGGCCGCATCACGTGACCGGGTGATTTAAATAATGGAAAGAGATACCAGCCCCCCATACCAGGGCCTGTTACTCGGGAAGCAGAGGGTCCCCGAGGCTGAAATCAATGCTGTTCAACTACGGAGACCCCCTGCTCCCGCACATTAATAATAAAATGTAATTAAAGCAGCTTCATTACCATAGCGGATAGCCGCTACAGTAACAATTTTCTAAATGTAGGTTTTAATGCTAGTGTGCGGGAGCAGGGGGTCTTCTGACGTGAACCGCGTTGATTTCAGCCTCGGGGACCAGTTATCGCGCATGTTTTTATAGCATGTTAGCACTGATACAAAAAACTGGTTGGACGATAGTGCATTTTTTTAATAGGCCTTAAAAAAATGGTCTTAATTGCTTAGTGAATTCTGTAATATAAACGTGTATGCACCTGTAATATAAACGTGTATGCACCAGTAATATAAACGTGTATGCACCAGTAATATAAACGTGTATGCTCCTGTAATATAAACGTGTATGCACCTGTAATATAAACGTGTATGCACCCCCAGAACATAGCCTTGCGGAACACCACAGTGATATCCAGGGGGTTGGAGTTAGAGCCTGAGATGACACATATTGGGATCGTTCCTGGATAGCTAGACTGAAACCGATTTAAAAGCTGCTTCCCTATTCCAGACTCATAAGGAGATTTGTTAGCATGAATCGCATGACACGCGTATCAAAAGCCTTGCAAAATCTAGGGAATAACTGCACCAGTGAGTTGTCCCGTTCCATTGCCACACTGGTTTCATTGCAAACTTTTGCATGGTAGTTTGGTTGGAGTGTTTGGGGCGAAAGCCAGATTGGTAATTGGCTAGGAAATGTGTCTTGTTATAGAAATCGCTTAATTGGGAGTGGACACTTTATCCATGACTTTGGATTGTATTGGGAGAAGGGAGAGTGGCTGTAGTTTGAGATAGTGTTTTTGTCCCCACTTTTGAAGATTGGGACAACTCTGGCAGTTTTCCAGGTCTATGAGGGATATGGGCCTGCAGCCAGGATAGAGTTGACTATGGAGCAATTGGTTGGCATGGCTGGGGCACCAAAACGTAGGAACCTATAGATTGTAGTAAGTCAGTTCCGCATTGGCTGCTTAGTTTTAGGTAGAGGAGCGCTTGTGTAATCTCCTCTTCAATACTGGGCCAAATTGAAATTGTGGGCAGTGTTGGGAGGGGGTGGGCTATGTGTGTACTCCCAGGATAGATTCTATTTGTGGTTTTGGGCTGCGTTTCGCTAATAGAATTAGTGGCACACCCCACAAGAATAATTGAATGCATTTGCAATGTCAGTGGTTGTCAGAGTTATCCCTTAAGTAATATACTTGGTTGTTGAGTGTTAGGAATAGCGTGGGAATTGTTTTTTAATTGTATGATACCTGTCCAAGAAGTTTATCTTGTGTTGGGTGTATTGTTGGTGGATGTCAATTATGATTTGCTTTGCGTGCCTTATTTGCCTGTGCAATATTCCGCATGCTCTGTAGTGATTGAATCTCTTGTTAGTGCCAGTTACTTTTGTAGCTTTCCACAGTATCCCTGAGCTGGTAGAGTGCAATAAGGTCAGTTGTAACCCACGGAAGGTGGGCCCCCCGTACCCTTTTTTGCTAGTGGAGCATGGGTATCCAGAGTTTTAAGAACTCTGATTGGAAATATTTGACGCAAAAACCGGGTCGGGAATTAAATCGATTCTGTGCCATGGGCAGTTGTAAGGTCCATCCAAACTGTTGGGGTTAAAGTTTTAAATGTCCTAGTGAGGAGAACTTTAGGCCTTGAAAAGGGGCGGTTAATTTCCCTTAACAGCACACTATTGCATGGTCACTGAAAATGTCAGGAGGATGCCAGAGGATTGGATTCTGCTGGGTTTGAGGAGAGAATCCAGTCTAGCAGGAATGTTATGCGATTTCAGTTTGTCCGTGTGGAAGGGAAATGATGTTGTGATAATTAAGTGACTTGAGTTGTATCGGGATTTTGTGGTTTTTAGGGTCAAGCCAATTGAAGTTGAAATCCCCAAGAACTAGCAGCTCACTCTTCTCATGCAGAGGAAATGGAGCCAAGAAATTGGGTGATATCAGTAAGGATTGTAGAGGGGCTTTAGGGGGCGGTATGCCAGCTAGCAAGATGGGCTTAGAAAAGGGGAGGGCAGATTTTGCCAACTAAAATTTCAAAAGAGGTGTGGCTTGGGGGCAATTTAACAGTGTAAATTGTAATGTGTCTGCATATAAAATAACACCCCTCCTCCTCTCTTTGACCTACTCTCTCCTAAAAAGGGATTATCCCTGGATGCGATATTTGCATCAGGAGTTTTATGGGTTAGCCATGTTTCTGTTAGAACGATGGCTTTGGGTTAATGCATAAGCAGACCATGCCCTTATTTTCGTCCAGTTTGGGCAGCAGGCTCCGATGTTTATATGGGCGACAGATAGCCCTTTTTGGAATTTATAGGTGGAATTCTCAGGGGCATGGGACAGAGTTGAAATGGGAGACCTGGGTTGGTTCAATATCACCTACTAAAGAGAGTAAAGTATGAGTAGAAATTTGGGTAGTTGTTTGCAAGTTGTAAATTTGTTGTGGTTGCCATTAGAGTGAGCAGTTGTTGGTGTGCTGGTTTTTTAGAGTTCTCCACCAACATTCAGTAGATAGTGCAATGCTTTTGAGTAGTCCAGAGTGTTGTGATTTGTTGGTGTGGGCCAGGAGGGGGAGTTTTGTAGTATAGAGGGAGTAACATTCTCCATGAGGTCAGGAGAAATCTGTAATCATAAACGTGTATGCACCTGTAATATAAACGTGTTATGCACCTGTAATATAAACGTGTATGCACTTAATATAAACGTGTATGCCCTGATATAACGTGTATGCACCTGTAAGAAACGTGTATGCAACCAGTATATAAACGTGTATGCACCGTAATATAAACTGTAGGCTCCTGTACTATAAAACGTGTATGCACCTGTAATATAAACTTGTTCACCGGTAATATACACGTGTAATGCACCTTGTAATATAAACGTGTCTGCACCTGTATATAACCGTGTATGCACCTGTATATAAACGGTATGCCACCTGTAATAACCCGTGTATGCACCTGTATATAACGTGTATGCACTGTAATATAAACGTGTATCGCACTGTAATTATAAAAACGTGTAGCACCTGTAATATACACGTTTATCACCTGTAATATAAACGGGTAGGCAGTCTGTCATTTAACGTGTATGCACCTGTATATAAACGGGTATGCACCTGTCTTATAAATGTGTGACCTGTTATTATAACGTGTGTGCCACCTGTCATATAACTTTATGCTCCTGTATTTAAACACGTGTATGGCACCTGTGATATAACTTGTATGCACTGTAATATACACGTGGTATCACCTTAATATAAACGTGTATGCACCTGTAATATACACGTGTTGCCACCTGTAATATACACTTGGTATGCACCTGTAAATATAAAACGTGTATGCACCGGTAATTAAACGTGTATGCACCTGTATATACACTTATAGCACACCTGTAATATACACTTGTAATGCACTGTAATCTAAACGTGTATCTCACCCTTAATATAACGGGATCACCTTAAATATAAAAGTGTATGCACTGTAAGAACGTGTATGCAACCTGTAATATAACGTGTATTGCACCGTGAGATACACTTTATGCACCCGGTAAGATATAACGTGTAAATGCTCCTGTACTATACGTGTGTGCTCCTGGTTTTAAAAAACCAAAACAAAAACAACTCATAACGTGTATGCTCCTGTAATATAAACGTGTCAGTGCCCCTGTAATTAAACATGTGTGCCCTGTAAATAACACCACACGTGTGTGTCCCTGGTAATAGAAACTTGTAGCTCCTGTAATAAACGTGTAATGCACCTGTAATATAAACTGTATGTCCTCTGTATATAAACCACGTGGTAAATGCCCCTGTAATATAAACTGTGTGGTGCACCCGTAATATACACTTTGTACCTGTAAGATACACGTGTATGCACCTGACAATAAACGTGTCTGCACCTGTAATATAAACGTGTATGGCTCCTGTAATGAAACAATGCGGACCTGTAATTAAACGTGTAGACTCCTGTATGAAACTGTGTGCCCCTGTAATATAAACTTGTGGTGCACCGGTAATATACACTGTGGTGTCCTGTAATAGAAACTTGTTATGCTCCTGTAATATAAAAACGTGGTAAGTACCGTAATATAAAACGTAACGTGTCTGGGCACCTGTAATATACACGTGTGGCACCTGTAACTATACAACGGTGTATCACCTGTAAAAAAACGTGTATGCTCCTGTAATATAAACGTGCATCCTCCTGTAATAAATCTAAAGTGCATGCACCTTAATATAAACTTGTATATCCTGTAAGATAAACGTGTATGCACCTTAATATAACCGTGTAGGCACCTGTAACTATAAACTGTTGCACCTGTAATATAACGTGTGTTCACCTTTAATATCAACTGGTATGAATGCAACCCGTAATAATAAACGTGTGTGCTACCCTATATAAACGTGTGTGCCCCCGTAATATACGTGTATGCACGTAATATAAACGGTATGCACCTGAATGATTACACTTTATGCACCCTGTATATAAACTTGTAGCACCTGTAATATAAACTGTTATGCAAACTTGTATGCACCTGTAATATAAACGTGTATGCACCTGTAAAATATACACTTGTAGCACCTGAAATATACACTTGTATGCACCTTATATAAACGTGTATGCACCTGTAAATTAAAGTGTACATGCAACCTTAATATACTGTAACACGTGTATGCACCTGTAATATAAACTTGAATGCACCTGTAACATACAACGTGTTGCACCTGTACTATACAACGTGTATTACCTGTAATATACCCCGTGTATGCACCTGTAATATACACTTTGTATGTCCCCTTTAATATACACGTGTATGCACTGAATATAAACGTGTGTGCAAGAAAAAAGTTAAGATACATAGCAGGTTCATGATGCCAGAGGTAGGCAGTGCTGCATGGAGCTGTTGTGAGCAAAGTGAGTGTGTGCAGACTAAACAGCAGGGGTGTGCCTGTTCCTTGTCAAATGTTTTGCTGCGTTGCAATACTGGAGTCAATTCAGGGTTTCAGTGGGCTGAGTGGGTGTGGGAGGTATTTTTGTGCAGTCAGTTTTGGGAGAGGCTGCAGTGAAATAAGTTGTAAAGGGGTGTGGGGTTAAAATATGCAGGTTAACAAGCATGGGATCAAAGTAAAGCTCACCGTTTGTTACCTTGAGGAAAAGTTTGCAGAAAGGATGCAGTCCCCAGTCACCTCTAGTCAAACTATAGTCTAACTATTATTGTCACTTAAAATGATCACTTTAAATGCATCACTTTTAAGATGCCAATGCAAGGGGGATATGTGTTTTATACATCTAAAGCAGTCACATGACCCTCCCCCCGCCCCAATAAATCAGCTTGTTCCAGTTGGTCAATTAACAGCACAGAGTTAAGAGGGGGAAAAAAAAACACCTTTTGATATTCAAACATACCAAACTTATCAATGCTTAAGGCCACTGAGTAAATCTTTTAAACAGGACTTGCACATCAAGGGACATACCAAACTTATCAATGCTTAAGGCCACTGAGTAAATCTTTAAAACAGGACTTGCATATCATCAGGGACATACCTGTGAAGAGAATGCAATTAGATCCATGTCATATCAGCTGAGGTTATTGGTCTTGCATGAAGAAAGTAAATATATAAACTATAGTCTAACTATTATTGTCATTTTAAATGCATCACTCTTAAGATGCCAATGCTACACTGCCAATGCATGAGGGAAGGGGAGGGCCCTGCAGTCCTGCAGGAGGGGAGGGAGGGACAGGTGGGCGGTGCTGAGGGAAGGGGAGGGCCCTGCAGTCCTGCAGGAGGGGAGGGAGGGACAGGTGGGCGGTGCTGAGGGAAGGGGAGGGCCATGCAGTCCTGCAGGAGGGGAGGGAGGGACAGGTGGGTGGTGCTGAGGGAAGGGGAGGGCCCTGCAGTCCTGTAGGAGGGGAAGGAGGGACAGGTGGGCTCCTAAAGGGTTTCTAGCAGTGATAGTGTTTGTGAAGCCCCTCCCTGGGTTGCTGTGGGAATCTAGACGTCACTGATGATAGGGGCAATGAGGCTCTTATAATAAAGGTGAAGCCCAGCCATCGCCCTGTAGGCAGGGTTGCCCTGTATATACAGTACATCCTATTGTGGCTTATCTGGCCAAATATATTATGTGTAAACCTGTCTTTTCTGTGTGTATTGTAACTGCAAGCATAAACATGTGTTTTAAAGCAAAACCATAACCGTTTGTTCACCCCACGTCTGGAAAATGGCTATTTCTGGAACGGGAGGGGGAGGGGTGTGTACTCAGTCCATGTCGGTGGCACCGGGCAGACCGGGACAGTAACCTTGTTAGTTAGGATCCCTAGAGAAGACTAGGGGTGTCCAGTATAGCTGCTAAGTGAAATGGCAGGCGACAGAGGGCCTCAGTAGCGAAGATTCCTGGATCTAACCACGAGTCTAATGTCTGTAAAATACAGTGAAAATACACTGTAAATAGGGATATAGGATAAAGTATCTGTTCCTGGAGCCCATTTTTATACAACCTAGGCTAACTCATCGCCCAGCTACCTCCATTCCAGCCCCTGAGTCAAGGTAAACAATGTGTAATAGCCATATACATATCACACCGATGTTTCCTCCCTAGGAAGCAAGACAGGGAGGGTTACATTTGGCGCCCAACGTGGGAATGGGCAAGCACGAGAAAGAAAGAGGAAGAATGTTTGTGTTTTTACCACTTTTAGGGCAAACTATGTATTGCAAAGCTTTCCTGATACACTAAAGTAAAAATCGCATCAATTCTGAATAGAGCAGTGGTACATTAAAAATGGCGGCGATCCGCGCCCCATGGTACAAGCCTGTAGTGCCAAAATGGCGTCCTTGAGAAAATTGTGAGTGTACATGGGACACATAAGTGTCTGTTGATCAAAACTAAGGGCTGAGAGCCTCAGTAAAGCAAAATCGTGCTGAGCCAACCCCTCGCTACGAGAATTTTTTTTGGCACAATCTAAAAGGAACAGCGTTTCCCGACGAGTTCAGAGGGACGGAGTTTCCCAACAAGATGCCAGGATGCGTGGTGGCAACGATGTGCGTAGCCCGTTGGCTAGTGGTGCAAAGTGTGCGGTCACGCCCTTGACCCTCCAGATTCTCCAAAGACAGTCTGTGGATACAGATCGATATGGGCCGGACATTTTGTTACGGGAGGGAATGAGTATTACAGAGAGACAGGAGCACGTCGAGAAGGGGGGGGGGGGGGTGATCATGTCACTCACTCTCATGATTGTGTATACTGGACTATTTCACTGTGCTTTAGGTGAGATGGCGGCTGTTACCAGTACTCCACAGCTAGTGCACTTTGACATCCCTGGTGGGGTTTTTGTAATTACCATAAGAGACACAGAATTCCTATAAGCTTCTTATTTTGGATGTTGACGTCCAGGAGGAGCCTTGTCTTTTACTGCCAAGTGTGCAAAGCGCAGATTATCTTACCTGCGGCCGCATGTATATCGGATGATGGAGTCGCTGATCAATTCTGCCCAAGCGAGTTTGGAATTGAGCGAAACCGACGGATCTGTCTCAGCGCCTCCTCACTATACCAGTCGACCAGAGTCGGTGGAAGGAATCTGCGACTCTGAACCAGTGAGTTCCACCCCAGAAGTGAGGATTGATGCCGTACCTATCATTACGGTTGGTGAGATGTCTTTAGAGATCCTATTGGCGAGACCGCCGGGGGGAATACTGGTGCAGAGTTGGCCGTGGATCCGCCTGACGTTCTGCAAGTGGCGCAGCCTGAAGATCCCACTGATGCAGCTTGCTCCATTGCTATGGAAATGTGTGGCCTCAAGTGATTCCAACAATGGAGTGCCTTCTCTCCCTTCCCTGGGGCAATGCCCGGGGGCCACCGTGTTCCCGGGTCGCACCTCTCACGTAGCCACAACTGAGTCTAAAGTGACCTCCACTGAGGAAGTACAACGACAGCATAGATTTGCTGCCAGATGGTGCCCAGAAGTTGGTATGACACACATGGTGTCCGGTCGAAGGGGTAAGATCAAGCAAGGGTGGGACGGAGACCCTATGAACTCTGAGGAGGAAAACAAAGCCTATATTTTTCCCACTGAAGAACTGTCAGGAATCGGCGTTCTCCTCGCTTCCCACACAGGGCACCCTCTCTCCGCAGGGAGCCCCTGGATCCACAAAACAATCCTGCCTTACCGTCCTCCATGGCTCCTCGCCCCTGCCGCCGTCGCGGGATCACTCCCCTCGGCGATTCCTCTGCTCAGCGCCGGGCGCGCCCACGCCCTCCTGCACGCACACCTACACGCACGCCAGCCTCAGACGTTATGTGCATGCATTCCCAGCTTACAGAGCACACGCCTAACAGAGCATTTTTAACCACTGCTCCTGCAGTGAGGCGTCGCCCCCAAGCATCACACAGTTCCATGCAAATCAATGATTACACTCAGCTGGGCTGTAACACCTCCCTCCTATCAGGGAGGACTCCTTGCAGTCCTCCAGGCCTGCCCCCTTTTCCCATTGGCCTGCCCAGCTTTATTATGCCTGTGCTTCCCATCACTCGTCACTCGACATAGTTCTGTATGGAAGCATTTGACTCCTCAGGTATTGACGCGGATTGGACGACTACCCCCTCTGGCTCTCGACTTCGGCTCTACTTGGACTTCGTGACTTCTGGCATCCCTGTAACACGGCTTATACCTTCGATCATCCGCAACTCTCCTATCCCTGATCTTGGCAACGGCAATAACTACTCCTCCTCTACTACCGGTACCGGCAAGTATTGTCTTCATTACTATACCTGGCCTGGCAACACTAACACCACACTCCGGACGCGCTCCCTTTGTTGCGGGTGCGTGTATCCCTATGTCCCACCTCAGCACAGGGGACGGGTCTGGTCTGCGGGCAGCACCGGCGTAACAAGAACTTGATGACCACTTATATTTCAGTGACGATGTTCAATGGAACATGGCTATGGCTGAACTTCCTAAGCTTCCTAAGGAGAAGCCGTTAGTCTCTGTTCTACCCGGTGCTCCGATGGGCCGCAAGCTAACCCAGTTGAGTCGGGCTGATCACATGATCCAGGATCAGGTCAAGGAAACGGGGTTATGAGTACCCCTATGTGCCATTGGATACTATAGATATAGTAGATATGTTCAGGAAACAGTGGTTGCAGGGTAAAGCAAAAGCTCACATTACTCAGTATGAGCATGTCCTGCTGGCAGAAAATGACACATTGGTTGGAGTATTTACAAAGACCGGGAGAAGTATATATAGACGAAAAGAGGCTAAACAGGTTCACTGTGTAAAAGTACCTGATGGTGAGGGTGGTATGATTAGGAAGCCCAATCCAGTCCATTACTGGTAGCCTGGGTATTACTTACCCCTATATACTAGTGAGTATTTGGCCCTGTCTGCGTCCCATGTCATTATAGTAATAATTGTTCTACTTATAGTTTCATGTGCCTTATACTGCCCTCTGCGGGACCGGGGGCGTACTGTGATCTAATTCCACTGTGTATTTCCTGCACCTCAATCAAGATATGGAATGGGGTAATAAAAGTGATAAGCACCGCAGTACGCTCGGTGCGTGTATAGCGCAGCTACCTGGATAAGGTTAAAAGCTCAAGGTTACCTATGTTTATGGGTACAGATATTAAATGTTATTACAGACTGTGTATAACTAAATGTATATATTATATGTGCAATATTGGGGGCAACATTGGGTATATTTAGGGGAGAGTGTAACCCCCCTCCTAAGGGGTAACTAGCAGTTTTAGTGAGGCCCCATCCTGGGTTGCTATGGGGATCCAAACGTCACGCAATGGTATGTAAGGAGGAGGGACTGTTCTGAAGGTTAGGTTCCAGGATGGCAAGAGGCTAGGAACCTCGACACCCATGTTCTTAAAGTAATAGTATATACACCCCCCCCCCCCCCTCCATTTATTATGTTATAGACAGGGACAGTAACCTTGTTAGTCAGGATCCCTAGAGAAGACTTAGGGAGTCCCACATAGTTGCTAAGTGAAAAGGCAGGCGACAGAGGACCTCAGCAGCGGCCGGCGGATCGTCTCTAACCGCGGATCTGCATTGTCATTCCTCTCAGGCTGAAGTGGAAGAGGAAGTTACCATAAAGGCCAAAGGTATTGTGTTACGTACATAGGACCCGCTGGGATCCCCAATAGGCCTAGTATTATAGAGACAATGAGGAGAGATGTCCCAAAAACTATGCGGAGGGGGGGCCGGGTCTTAGCACAGTAAAGGGATAAGATATGTACCTCCATTTGAGTGTTAAAAGTGGGCACTGATGGAAGAGCCATATTCATGCATGTCTGTAAGATACAGTGCGACGTGTCAGTATGTGGGGGTACGGTCCCTGGGTTTGGGAACACGAATAAATGACAGTTGTGCTATAAAAGTTCCTGGAGCCCATTATTCTGCAACCTGGCTACCTCATCGCCCAGCCGCCTGATCCCGTTCCCAATAACCTGTGCGGAGGAGCCGTCACACACCGGTGTAACCTCCGGAGAAGCCGGGCAGGGAGGGCTACACTTGTACTATATATTAAATTGTCATCATTACATTTGCAGACAGGGGACCCAACGCATGTCAGGAAAAGTCACTGTGACCGCGTCTTTACAGCCGCAGATTAAATGATGTCATAATGAGGTCACGGAATGCGTCCCTGTCCCCGAGTCACATTCTATTCGTTAAGGGCGCCGCGTCGTTTGACTGTCGCTAATGGGCACGTTTCTTAAATAGCAGCACCAAGTAGCCCATTTAATCAAGCTAAAAATTCAACAGGGCCCATCAATTTCTCTAGTATGTTATTAAAATTCCTGCTCGTTAAGAATAATTAAAAGCCACAGTCTGTTTCCCCCATGGATTTTATTCTCAGCTCAGATCAGATTTTTTATTCAGTAGCAACTTAGACGTCTTAAAGGGGAAAGGAAGGTTATTTCTTAAATTAGACAGAATTTACTGCCCCTGCTAATTGGTGTTGTGTTGTATTGCGTCGTTATGTCTGCAGCTGTGAGCACAGTCACATGGGGGGGGTAGTGGAGGTGTGGGTGTCTGAGTGTTTGGGGGAGGTCTGGGTGTGGATGTGCGTTTGGGGGAGGATCTGGGTGCGTGTTTGGGGGGAGGGTCTTGGTGTGG